>PVIR01005742.1:0-70120 GCA_004026965.1 Petromus typicus
TGTGAATTTTTTGATATATGACTAAATAGATGTTCTATAATTTAGTTATTAATAGAATTCTGTGGGTATTTGAGATAACACTGGCAAGATGGCCAAGATTTTTTTTTTAAGGTAAAGGAAACAAATGTACAGCAGTATGTTTAATAAGATCCCATTTATGTGTAAGTAAAGAAACATATTTGTGTAAAGACTCACCGGCACACATTTGTGTAGTTTATGTAACTTCTGGGGGATTAGGAGGAGCAATATTTAAACTTTTTGAACTTTCTAAATTGAAATCTAGCTGCCCACATGTATCCCTGATGTTAGTACTGGAAGGCACCAGCTGGGCATCTCAGCCCGTGAGCTTGTCACCGGGTGGAAGGGCGTGGCTTTGGAGTCAGTGTAAGTTCTTCGCTTTTGCTGTCTGTTGCTAATGGATTATCTTCAGTTTGTTTCCACATGTTCCTGTTTCATGAATGGGAAGTTTCTTATTAATCTTAGTAACTAAGTGATTTATCTCTCTCATTTGTAATACTTGAGAACTGTGGCGAGCCCTGCAGGCAGCAGCTGTGGTGGTGTGGAGGGAAACTGTGGCTAATCATCCATCTTCTGAGCTCCTCTCACACTCCTAGTGAGTAAACCGCAGCAGGAAAGAAGTCAGCAGATATGTGCTAGTATTGTAGTGCTCGGACACACGGTACCTTTTGTGCTAAGGTACATTCATACCCGAACCTTCTGTCCACTAATTACTAGCAGTGTGATCTTATACCTGTAGCATCTCTGTCTTGTCTTGTTTTTAGAGAGAGCAGGCCAACACTGTCCCCTTCTCATGACAGTATCTATAATGTGTCTGGCTCCTGCTTGAGAAAGTTGGCTCGTGCTCACTAGTGCGTGTCGCCTGGTTTCCTATCTCTTTACTGTTCATACCCACTTTTGTCTCTCTTTAGTTCTGTACCATGCACTGTGAGTTTCTGGCCGACTTCTAGAAGTTTCCTCTTCTGGCAAGCTCTCCGCATTTCCTGTGGGCCGAGTTATTCTCCCCTGCTCAGTTACACAGCCCATCCACATGCCACTTAACACCTTTGATTGTTCCTCACGTTTTTTTAATTTGCAAAACTTTCAGATTTACAGTACAGAACCTAAAGTGATATTATAGTAAACACCCGCGCACCTCTTCTCCAAATTCACTGTTAACATTTGCCACCTTTTGTCTTTCTTCGTGTCTCCCTTATTTTCCCCCTGAATTACTTTGAAATAAGTAGTAGATACTGTGACCTTTCACTTCCCGTGTTTCCCTTGTCACCGCAATAACCCTGCCGCACTCGTGAGAATGAACATTCCTGCAGCAATACAAAAGAGGCAGTCCATAGTCAGGTTTCCCCACATGCCTACAAATGTCCATTTTAGATTTTGTTCTGTTTCCTTGAGACTTACTTTTACCCCAGGCTGGCCTTGAACTTGTGCTCCTCTTGTCTCAGCTTCCTGAGTGCTGACTGTTGAGTGAGCGGGCGTGTTTCATGGTGCCTGGCTGTTTTTTGGGGGGAGGGGAGTGCCTGTCATGGTGCCAGTGTTTTTAAAGAGTTAGGGGAGTTGTTTGACAGTTTCCTTTTTCTTTCATTTCTTTTCTTTTTTAAAGAGGATATTCTGGCCATCAAACTGAGCCTCATGCAAGTGAAGCAGTGTTCTCTGGCTGGGCCCCCAGGCCCTTAGACCCTAACTTTTTTAAGGACTGTAGAACAACTGTTCTTTAAAAGATTCCACAGTCTGAATCCATCTGATCAGTTTCTCATGAATAGATCATTGTTTTCATATATCAGTTATCAGACTGTGATTTCCTGGAGAAAGAGACCAGCAGCTGCTGACAGCTAAGCAAGGACCTGAAATAGCACTTTGGCCTTGGTGATGCTTAGAGCTGGCCTGGCCTTCATGCCTGTTGTGTTACTTTCCTGTTGAACATAGACTGCTTGGTAGAACATAAATGTCTGATGAGGTCACTCCAGGTCGCTGGGTCAAGAAAAAACAAGACTACCCTGCAGTCCTGCCTGAACATAAAAAATACAAATATTGCTCAAGTCCCCCAAATGGTCAAACTACCCTCGTCCTGCCTACCTCGAGGGCCTGCTCTGTGCTGCTAATTTCACTTTATTCTTCTTGTGTTATAGTGAGTGAGATTCATTAGGAATCATATACTCAAGAGTTACATAGATTTTGGGCTGGGGATTTAGCTCAGAGGTTCTGGTGCAAAGGCCCAGATTCCATCCCCGGTAACCACCCACATACCAGCATGGAGACTCATGCCCACCAGCAGTCAGTACCACATTCTACAATACTGGGCGTGGTGGCTCACACCTGTAATCTCAGCACTTGGGAGGCAGAGGCAGGAGAATTGCTGAGTTAAAGGATCATCCTGAACTATAAAGTGAGACCCTGTCACTAAAAAAAAAAAAAAAAAAAAAAAAAGGTCACATAGATTTCATAGAAATGAAGAATTACCTTCACTTCTTGACAGCATTCAGTGCAGGGTAAAACTTCGTTCCCTTGAAGTTGCCCCTAGAGTACTTCCCAGGAGTCCTGATCATGTTAATCCTTTCTGATACCCTTCTGGTGCGACACTTTTGGCTTCTCAGTGGTGGGCATTTTCTCTACCCGCTGAACGCAGTAAGCCTCCTTTTATTTCCACTAGAGATGTCTTCTTGGTGCCATCCAGCTTGAGGGAATCCACACCTGAGATCTTGGCCTCTTGATTTCTTTTCCCTCTGTGCATGAATTTTCGATGTAGTCAAGAATCATCAGCATCAGGCATTTGAGGTGGCTTCATATTAGTCTAGGATGACTTTTAGTTCTATAAAACTAGTTGTTTTTAAATCATTGACATTTGAGTTTTTAAGTAGTTGTTAACTCTGCTATGTTGGAGTTATTCCAAATAATTATAAATAAAACTCAGAGGAAACACTCGGAGACAGAAGCTTTGTTTCCGTGAGTAATCAGCTGAGTCAGGATGCTTGAGCTTCGTTTTTCCTCTCTCAGCTTTTGTGGATCGCTGTGGGGCAGTCTGGAGCCGGGGATGACACGTGTCCATCCTGCACAGATGTAATGTCCGTGATACACGATACTGCGGCGTAACCTTCCTAGGAAGAATTTGCTTTGCATTTCCTGCCTCTACCTGCAATTTTTTTTACTTGGTTCACAGGAAAATAAACACTGGCTCTATGAGCAGACGTGCAAAGCAGTGAGAAAAGCCCCTGCGGCAGCTTCCGGGTGGGCAGCTCCTGTGGACGCTCTTCTCACCTGCTGTCGCCTTCCGGGGGAGTTTTGAGAGGGGCTGTGAGGGCTTTGTCTACGATTAGGATGACTGTGAATGTTACTCTTTCATGAAAATTAAAATACTAGGTAGCATTGTCTTATATCTACATAAAGGCCAGTAGTTATTACATTGAAATTCACCCCCATCTCTTTGTTTATGCCACTTTTTTCTGTTATTCTGAAATCCTTTAAGAAAGTACAGTACAAAGAAGAACACATCTTCTTTCATCGTATATGTTCTGATGATAAGATTCAAGGTAATTGAACCTTGTAGTGCATCAGCCATTATTTTTTGTTGTATTCCACTTTGAAAAAAAACTAATTCATCTCTGCTTGTCCAGGTTTAGTGGAACAGAAGTGCGTGCATAGATCAGTAGAATTACAACAAAGGCGAGCTTCGACACCTGTATACCATTGCCTAAGCCTTTAGTCTTCCTGAATGGAGAGAGGAGATGAATCGCATTAGGATTAAAGCCCCCAATTTTTATATGTTTGTTCCAGACAAATAAAATCTTTCTAGGGTATTATTGATTAAGAAGTGTTCTGATAAAAATGTCTCCACAAGTACTTAATGTGTTTAAAGATTGTGTGAGGTGGTATTGTAGGTTGAAGTGTTAAAAAGAAGTTTACATTTTCCTGGGTTATAGATGTTTACAGAATAAGTGATATTAAGGGTTGGGAATTTAAGTTCTGTGGTTCTGGTGTCTGCCTTGCAAGCGCAAGGTCACGAGTTCAATCCTCAGTACCAAAAATAAAAAACAAATAAAAAAATAAATTATGGAATTATTGATATTAATTCACAGGCACCAGATTGAACTAATTTTTAAGGAGTATATTTACATTCAACATAATCATGAACAGGTTCATACTTCTTTAGATGACAGGAGGACCAGTGAGCATTCCAGCTGTGTGGCTGGTAGATTTTTCTCCAGAACTGAATAATTTAGATTGTTTTCAGGCCAGAGAATTTGCTGCGCTTATTGGCATTCTTAGAAGTTTGTTTCCAGATAATATTAAATAGTAACATGAGTGAGCCAGTAGCGTCAACTTAAATATGCCGTCGGGAGGATGGAGTTCAAAATTTGTTGTGTAGAAGCTGGAAACTAATAGGAAAGCTGATTCAGCATGATGGGTTATAGGCTTGGTTTTTGGTGGAGGAACTTAAGATGTGATAGACGTCAATTGCTTTCCGTGTTCAGAGGTCTGGAGGGGCTCAGCGTGGCAGCTTCCAGGTAGGTGGTCAGGCGTCCCTGCTCCTGCTATGGCCGCTGCTCTTTTTAACCATCCACTTCAGGTCCTCCCTGGAAGGACGATGGAAGTGGGGAGAGGTCAGGGAGGATGTGTCTCAGCTGTCATTTAAAGAGGTTTTGGGGAAGTTACACTTAACGCTTTTGTTTGGATGCTGTTGGCCCGAATTTGGTCCAAGTCCACACCTCACTCTAAGACAGTTTGACAGTTACCTTTTTTTTCTGGACTCCCATGTATGCAATTAAGAATTGAGGATAATTTTTGCTAAGGAACAAAGGAAGAACAGGAATTTGGAATGCAGCTGGCAGCCTGTACTGCAGTACAAGCAGAGTCCTGGAAGTTAATACTCTCTCTAACTGACTGCCCCTTACCTGGTGACGGGCCCAGGATGTTAAAAATGGTACAGACCCTTTCTCTAGAAAGACGAACGTGTGCTCACGTGTGTAGAGTTCGGTAGCATTGTTGTTTCTGAAGCCTATCTTTGTGTCATGGCCTAGGATTTAAATTTTTTCATTTTTTTAGATTCTTCAATCTTTTTATTATAAAAACCATTTATATTGTGCAAATTAATGGGTTTCAATATGATGTTACCAAATGTGTACATACTGTACTTTAATCATTTATAATCTTTTACTTTTCTTTTTTACTACACTTTAAAAAAAAAAGTGTTTCTGGGCCGGGGAGTTAGCTCAGTGGTTCCAGCGCCTGTCTTGCAAGCGCAAGGGCCGGGTTCGATTCCCCGGTAACCACATAACAATACTGGGTGTGGAGACCCACACCCAGCAGCAACCAGTACCACATACCACAGTGCCGGGCGTGGTGGCTCACGCCTGAAATCCCAGCACTCGGGAGGCAGAGGCAGGAGGATTGTGATGTGAATTTGAGGCTGAGCTCGGGGCCAGCCTGAACCACAAAAGCGAGACCCTGTCTCAAAAAACCAAAAAAAAAAAAAAAAAAAAAAAAAAGTGTTTCTGTTGAGTGCCTGTGTTAACTTTTCAGAGTCTCAGTGTGGTATTGTTGTTCATGTGTGTAACATATATGGATCGTGTCCATCCCTCCCACCTCCTCCTTGACATTCCTCCCCTTCCTACACTTACCCCTCCTCTTGTCTGATGACAGTCGCCTTTCACCTTTCATGGCAAACCTCAGGGATATTTTTGTGGACCCTCTTTTCAGATTTCCCTTTAGAAAGTTTCACGGTGAGTCAACTTTTGGGAAGTTTTTGTTATTTAGTCTCACAGCTAAATGTTTGCTAGCATGCTCCATCTGTTAGTTGCTATGCCAGCTCTTGGAGATTCAAAGTCACCGTGACACACTTTTGCACCAACTGCGTGGCTGATGTGGCACGGGGACCTTGGAGTACAGAGCTCTGTTCGCATTTTACTGTGAGGTGACAGTCTGCCCGAGATGCCATGGCCAGTGGGTGGCAGGGCTTGGGTCTGAGCCTGAGCCTGAGCCTTGGGCCTTTTTATAGTCTGATGACATGAGCTCTGCTGGGGCCGGGAGGCACCTGGGGCAGAGGGTATTTTGATTGTTTGGTTTCAGATTCTTGCCTTGGGTTATATAGTATGAAGCTGTCTGTGCTTTAGTTTTTGTTAATACTTAGAGCCACTTAAAATGTTTAAGTGTGTGATGATGCCACCACCCTTCGGCTTCTACATTTTTAAAGTTAACTGAGGCTCTGCCTGAGTTGTACAGGATGTGTGTGGTGTGTCATCAGCATTCAGATTGTACTTAGCAGTAAGAAATGCTGTGCAGACCATCCTTGTGGCCCTGGCAGAGCAGGCGTGGCTGGTGCTATGTCTTCCCATTTCTCATGATCTGCCATCACGGACACTGGCGGCATCACCCACAGAAGTCGGCAGAAAAGTTGTTTGCTTCAGGCTGAGGTTTTTGTCTCACTTATAACAGATGTTCACATAATTTCCTCTCCTCAGCCATTTTATAAATCATACAGAAGAAGAGAAAAGGGAAAATTACATATGTAATTACAAATTAAATTACTATGGCAAACCATTTGTGTTCTTTAAAATTATCTTTTCAGCTTTAGTCTCGAATCACCAGACCCTCAGACAGAGTGTCTCACACAGCAGGCCCTGGATTACGAACACATTGCTCGTTTATCACAGACACCTCTGCCTCTGTTTCTCAGAAGCATCACTTTTCTTGCTGATCTTAATTGTGGCGGAGCCTAGATGTGACTTCCGAAGTTTGCATAATGAGCCCCGCACATGGGCAGCGGCTGCCTGAGCTGCTTTCCCGTCTCGGAGGTCAGTGTCACGAAGCAGCATTTGGTGTTTCCCTGTGTAAGTGTTGATTCCAATTTAATTCCAGGGCGATTCGATGAAACCGTCATAGAAGAGAGAAGACAGTGTGCCGAGGACCTGCTGCAGTTCTCTGCCAACATCCCCGCTCTCTACAGCAGTAAACAGTTGGAAGACTTCTTCAAGGTTTGTCTGCCTTTCTGGAATGTTTTCTATCTTATTAACACTTTTGCTTTCTAATTCGTAGTGCAAGTAAGTAGAACACTTCATTATTCACTTAAAAAAAAAGAGTTAGTAGTTAAATGTGCGTGCCGTTATTGTCTTAGTTACTTTTCCTGTTGCTGAGACAAAATATTCAATACCCAGAGTTAAGAGGAGGAAGGGTTGATTTAGTTCACAGTTCGCAGTTGCTGGCCCCGAGGCAGGAGGACGCTGGGCACAGAGTCTGCAGGATCAAGGCCGGCAGGGACACAGTATTCAGCTTCCACTGTTCTTACAGTGTTTCTGTCTGGCAGGAAGTCTGTCCTTGGAGGAGAAGGTGTTACTATTGAGCAAGAGGAATTCTGCTTTATGGAAACTGAAAGGCAAATTAACTCACATTATTTGGCTAAGAACACTAGCCTGGGATTAATGAGAGGAAGGTCATAGACTTTAAACAGTGGAAGAAAGAGCTACCTGTTCACTGTAGCATTTGTTTGGGATCTTGGAGTTCTTTATTGCAATTGCAGCTGGAAGACATTCACTTTTAGACTTTGAAATGAGAGATACTTGCTCTTAGAATGTGTGACAGATTGGACAGCATTTTGTTTTGTGTTGTTTTGAGATAGGGTCTCACTGTATAGTTCAAACTAGCCTGGAACTCATGACAGTCCTCCTGCCTCAGCCTCCTAAGTGTTGTGGCACCATGCCTGATGAGATTGGACAGTTTAAGAGAAGAGAGACTAATTGTCAAAAATATCCTGGAACTGTTTATTGCAATTTGCAGAGCAAAAATAGTACTGATTTGGAAATACTGCAACAGTAATGTTTAGTCTTTTTAAATAGAGAAAAGAATATGGTCTTTAGGGTTATGTATCTGCAAGGAAAACAAAGCAAAACAGAATACATCAAGTTAGAATATGCCATATGAATGTAAGAAATGGGTTTATTTGACTCCTCCCAGAGGTCTAAGCAAGATAGACTGTCTAGGGCTGGCACAGAGCTCAGTAACATCATCAAGGAACTAGATACCTCGGCTTGGGTATCAAAAGAAGTGTGCCAGTTTCAAAATGCTTTCCCAGGAAGTCTGGGTAGGCAGTCCTTACCTCTTGTTGACCAGACCTGGGTCAGATGTCCTTCCTTTGGTGGAGTATGGTGAGGGGATTGTTAGCTTCCTAATTCTCCTCCAAGGCAAAGATGGGAGGACAGGATTTTGAGTAGCCAATTCATAGGGTGTGCTGCGGTAGTAGTTATATTCTCTGCAGAAACAGTGATGATACCACATGCAAATGACTATCCAGTAACTTTTCAGATCGACTTTTCTTTTGAACATACATAAGAACAGAAGTAATAGAACAACAGACCTCCATTACCCATTATTCCCTTTCAGAAATTAATAGTGTATTCCTGAAGTGCTTCATGTGTACAGTACTTTCCCATCACATACTGTTTGCTGGTTATATGTCTATTAATGACAGCTTTATTGACACCTTAAAATTATCAATTGTAGGTGTGATTTTACCAACTGTCAGGGTACTCGTAGAGTTGTGGAGCTATTGCTCCTAACTGATTGTAAGTCATTTCCATACCCTCAAACAAGTCCCCCTGTGCCGTCTTGCCTAGTGGTTCCCCTCCCCCCCACCCTGTTCCCAGCCCTGGCAGCCACCGGTTTTTGTCTGTGGATTTCTCAACATTTCAGATAAGTGGAATTATATAGTAAGTGGTCTTTTCTTCTTGTTTCTGTAACTTTGTGTAATGTTTCAGAGCTTCATCCGTATTATATTATGTATCAGTATTCCATTTTATTTATTTTTTTTTGGTACTGGGAATTGAAGTCAGGGCCTTGCACTTGCCAGGCAGGTGCAGCACCAGGGAGGTAATGGCCCTGGCCCTGTTTTCCATTCTGTTACATTCCTGAATAGTGTTACGTTAAAGGACCTCTCACCCTTAGTGGGTGGGGTATGTTTCAAGTTGTTTCATAGATGTCTGTACCCACGCTTCTATCAGTACCGCCTATCTTGATTATTGCTCCTTTGTAAGCTTTGAAATCAGATAGTATAAGTTTTCCCAGTTTATTTTCACTTTTCCAAAAATTTTAAGACAATTTCGAGTACTTTGAATGTCCATAAAAATTTTTTACCACCAGTTTGTTTTAATGAAAAAATATTCATATGGAAACTTTTAATTCTGTCCTTCATTTTGTAAGTTGTCATCTTGATAATACTATGTCCTAATCCACAAACATGAAATAACTCTTCTTTTATTTGATATCCTTTAATTCCTTGTAATTGTGTTTTATAATTTTCACAGTATAATTTTTGTGCTGCTTTTGTTAATTTTTGTTAAGAATTTTAATCTTGTGACATTAATAGTGAATACAGTTATGACCTTTTACTTTATGCTTTAAGTTTCATCCACATGGTAGCCAGCAGTAGACCTTCATTCCTTTTTATGGCTGCATAACACTCCTTTATATGGTTACAGTTATACCTGAAGTTTTGTTTTACCATTTGTCAGTTGATGTATATTTGGGTTGTTTCTCTTTAGCTGTTATGATGGTGCTGTTAAGAATATTGACATATGATTCTGACAGGGACATATATTTTAATTTTTCTTTTGAGAGTAGAATTGATGTAGGAAAATTTTTAATTTGAATTCAATTTATTGTTACAGGTATGTTCTAATTTCTTCTTCCTTTTTGAGTCAGCTTTGGTAACTTAGCCCTTTTCAGGAATATTTAAATTGCGCACCTTTTTGGCATAAAGCTGTTCCTAATATTTCTTCCCTTATAATACTTTGAACTTTCTTTCTAAAAACTTTTTTTGATTTTATTTATTTATTACTCTTAAAAAATGTTATTTTGGACTGAACTCAGGGTTAGAAGCAGAGGTTCTCAGACAGGACAATTGGATCCCTTTGCCTGTTCCAACATTTTTCTTGGGTTGGTCGTGTTTGGGTTGTAGGACTGTTAGGAGAGGATAGGATGAATGATGGTAAAGACCAGTATTGTAAGTATTTAGAATTGCTGAAGGGTTGTCAGCTCTTCTGTCTTTAACTGCCCTTTTCAGTAAGAACGCTGTAGTGCTGCTCATTTGATGATGATGTTCGCTAGCTGATGTAGGGTAGAAGTTTCCTTCTGAGGCCCGGACTGGCGAACCTGTGTGTGTGATTAAAGTATGGATGGTCACCCAGAGGCATCAATTTTACACTGATTTTTGTCTCTTCAAAGAGTGTTTCTTTACTGACAACATCTTCAGTTTGGTTAATTTTGCCTGTGTTGTGTATAAATGGCACCTCAGATCATGGCTGAGAAATGGCTCAGAAATGGCTCCTCAGATCATCCGAGCGATTCTGTGATATTGTAGTTTATAATTTCATAAAATTCATTGGCTCCTTGTTGGTTTGCATTAGTTACCACCCAAACGGCCTGCTCTTCAGAATGCTCAATAACAGATCCTCCTTAGCCGCTGGCTTTATTCTTGTGCATTTTCTTTATGAATACTTCTGATGTATTTAAAAAATACACTTTTATTAAAAGCTACATACAATTTTAAACATGATACTATTGAATTTTAAATAGACTCTTTTTAGAGTAGATTAAATGTAATGAAAAACAGAAAGTATGCGTTTTCCTTGCCCTTCCTCCTGACACACACCTGACTTTCCTCTTAGTAACATCACTCACCAGTGTGTTGCATTTGTTACAATCGCTGAACCAGTATTAAGAAACTTTTTTGGGGGTACCAGGGATAGAACTCAGGACCTTGTACTTGTGAGGTAGGTGCTATGTCGCTGAGCTACATCCCTGACACAAGATATCTTTTTTTTTTTTTTAAAGCAATTGTAGGACTGGGGATTTAGCTCAGTGGTTCAAGCTCCTGTCTTGCAAGCACCAAGGGCTCGGGTTTTATCCCCGGTAACCACATACAACAATGCTGGGCATGGAGACTCACGCCCACCAGCAGTTAGTACCACATACCACAGTGCCGAGTGTAGTGGCTCATGCCTGTAATCCCAGCACTTGGGAGGCAGAGGCAGGAGGACTGCTGTGTGTTTGAAGCTTGCCTGGGCTACATAGTGAGCTCAGGACCAGACTGAACTACAAGCAAGGCCCTGTCTAAAAAAAAAACCAACTGTAATCTACTTTCATAGATTAGTAGTTTCTGCAATCCTTATACTATACTCAGTTGAGAGAAGTAATATTTGTTACTGAGTTTTTCATGCTCCCAATGACAAGGAAACAATTACTCTGCTCTGTTTCAGGGTGGAATAATTAACGATGGCTCTGAATTAATTGGTCCTGCTGAAGCTCGTTCAGACTCCCTCACCGACACCATTCCTGAGTGCAGTGCAGAAGGTAAGAGGTTTTGCCATTTTTGCACTTCAGAGATTTGACAGTAGAAGGCTATAAATCATCTCTGTATTGCCCAAAAGTAGGTGTACATGGAAATTGGAAGGGCTTTCACTGCCTCTGTGATGCCCCTTACCCAACTTTAACACCCCCGACTTGGGTATACTTACCACTGGGTGGATGCTCCCTCACGTGTAACTGGCAGCTTTTTTCTTTCTTAGCGTTGTATAAAACAGCGATTCATCCTACAATGAATGGTGGCTTAGATTTGGTGACATGGTGTCCTGAGCAGTTTAGAATTTAGTAGCGTTCTCATGGGTTAGGCAGGACAATTTGCCGTGTGAGAATTCCTCCCTGAAGTTTATTTAGCAGAATCTGTCTTTTCCACAATGAATTTCAAGGCTGGCTTTGAAAATTTAGTCATTTGCATAGAAAGAATAAGCCTAAGGCAGTTTTAGTGTTTTTGATATATCTTGTAATAACATCAATCTAAACAAAAGCAGTTTTTGTACATTTAATCAGTTTAATTCAAGAATACTTAATCTTTTTTATTCCTTGAAATCAGGTACTTGAATTTACATGAAGATTTTAATATGTGCATTTTAGCCTTTGGAGTTTAACTGATTTTCTTATGGAGAAAATTATGGAATTTTGAAAGAATGAGAGATTGGTGGTAGAGTGGATCTTTAACAAGAAAATAGATTTATTCAAGTAATATTAGGGTTGGTTTATTAAAGGTGAGATAATACACAGGTGGTGCTTCCTGAGAGTGGATGCTGGGGGAGGATGCTTTATTACTGACCCGGGAGGGGACCTCCGTCTCACTGTGGTACTCTCAGTGGGGTGTGCGGGCGTCAGACCTCCGTGCTGACGGGTCTGCTACAGGACATTCCCACCTGTGTTTGGTAAGAGTACAAGACCTGTGCACTCTGTGGGCTGGTACACTTATTCTTTTTCTTTCCTGTTTCTGGTGCTTAAAGAATTGAGAACTATTAGTTTAGTTTTTATTCTTTTTCTTCTGCTTCTGCTTGATTTAAAAGCGAAGCCTATTTGGCTAAGCCTGGAGTTCTGTTTAGTGTAAGGAGGCTGCACATCCTAACGTCTCCATCAAGTCCCCAGAACCGTTAACTCCATCTTGGTTCTGCAGCTCATAGAAAAACATTGTCGATAATAATTTTATGATCTGTCATCCTCTCCTCCTTTTTGGGAGGAAATATCTGTTTGTCCTCTGCTGAGTCCCTCTTGGAGAAGCATACAGTATGAGAAACAGAGGTGTGTGAAAGGGCTTACCGTGAGACAGGACGCCAGAGACCGGCAGAAGCCATCCCGCCTCCCTCCTCCGCCCAGTCCTGGGACTGATTGAACCCACGGTCTTTGCGTTGAGCTGCATTTCCATCCCTTTATTTTTGTTTTTGCCAGAGTCTCATTAAGCCACTAAATAGACCAGGTGGGGCTTCGACCTGTGATCCTTCTCCCTCAGCCTCCCAGAGTTCTGGGATTATGTGTGTGTAGCACCCACCTGGCAAAATCTAGCTCTTTCTAATATCCCACTTCCTTGGCACTGTTCAGGGTGCCAGGAGAGCAGCACTGGGTTTTCTGAGAGTGCTGCTGTCCCCAGGGACCTCATGTCATCCCCGTGGGGCCCATCACCTTGTCAGCGTCACACCGAGGACCAGGCTTCTGGACACACATGTGTGGCTGAGCCACACCCAGCCTAGGAGCGTGGCAAGTTTGTCACTTCTCAGGGCCGAGGCAGAGAGGCTATGCCACCTTTATTTTTGTTAGCTCCTTAAAAGTGCAACTGACATATCCTAAGTGAGTTCGCCATGAAAGTTCTGATGAAAACATGACAGTCTTGTGGTTCTTGTTTTTGTTTTGAAATGAGAATAATTTTATAGTGTAGTGGAATTGAGAAACCCCGTTGGAATTTCATAGTCATTGATTTGGTGATTTATCTTATGAGAAACTATATTTTGTTTAGTGTGAAACTGAAAGTTACAAAATTTATCAGGGTTTTTTTTTTTTTTTTTTTTTTGAGACAGGGTCATGCTTTGTAGTTCAGGCTGGCCCTGAGCTCAGCCTCAAACTCACATCACAATCCTCCTGCCTCTGCCTCCCGAGTGCTGGGATGACAGGCGTGAGCCACCACACCCGGCACTGTGGTATGTGGTACTGGTTGCTGCTGGGCGTGAGTCTCCACCCCCAGTATGGTATATAGTTTACCAGGGTATTGAACCTGGGCCCTTGCGCTTGCAAGACAGGCGCCAGAACCACTGAGCTAAATCCCCGGCCTTATCAGGGTTTTTAGACAGAAGATCGGCACTATTTTATTGTTTTATGATTAAGCTCTTCTTCTCGGAGATGGAAGGAGATCTAAGTGGCTGCTAATGTCGGCTCTGTTAAGCTTCAGTCTCTTGTCGGAGTTGAGCTTCCCTGTGATGTTGCGGGGACCTTGGTGGAAACTGCTCTGAGTGGTGCACGGGGACAGGGCCTCTTGACACGGCCCGCTCCTCTGTGGGTGTGTTGGAGTGTTGGAAGGGGGCAGCTTGCTTTACTGCCATGCCGGCCGCACTGCGGTGCCTTTGATGTTGGCCCATCTCATGTGGCAACCTGTGTCATTTCCTCTTCCTAATATCTTACTGGATTTCCACTGCAATTTCAGGAGGAATGTTTTCCAGGTTCCTGCAGCAAATAAGATAAAATAACCATAAATACAGACTGAGAGATCAGCTTGTTATTGCTGGTCTTTTTTCTGGTACTGGGACTCAAACTGGGGATCTTGTACTGGAGAGGCAAGTGCAGTACCGCTCAGCTATGTCCTCAGCCCATATTTCATCAGTCTTAGGGTGAATTTTCTCAATGTCTCCTTCAGTAGCAACATCTACTGGTTTGAGGGATGGGCCTATAAGTTAGTAGATTAAGAACTCCTCAAGTGGGCATTGTTACAATTGTAGAAACTGGAAAGCCGTCTGGAATTAGCCACCTATAGGTGAATGAAATATACATTTTGAGAAGAGAACGTATTTCTGGTTTTCATAAGGCATTCTTTAAAATGACATTTAGCCCAAATTCGTACATTTACTTAATGTCAAGGTAATAATACTTCTCCTGTGTGTGGACTGGCACTGAGATTCTCAGCATACTGTTAAACTGAATAGGGTTGATTGTAGTAAAACACTGGAGGACTAATTGGGAAGGGTTAAGTTACTTAAGCTTGATAAGAATCAATATCAAAATACCACTGATTTTTGATAATTTGTGTTGTATTTTCATTTAGTGGATTCATATCTTGAGGCAAGATCATTTTGAGCAGGAACTTCCTTTGGTTGTTTGGTTTTGTAATACCCTAAATCTATGTTTAAGATTAATTTAAAGCCCATGTAATTCAGTGTAATATAACATTGAAAATCGAATTTAAAGTAATTTAAATTTGAAGTGGATTTTAAAAAACTCTACAAATGTCCACTAGGTGGCACCATGAGAGCTCTAAATTTTCAGACTGAGATTATTCAAACCTTCAGTGTTGAGTATCTCTTACTTACTCAGCTTGAAGACATTTTTTAGCCTCGTAAGTGCTTATTTACTCACTTTTATTTTATTAGTTGCCCCTTGGATTTGCCTCAGTGGGAGAGCTTAACATGGACAGGAAATAAGAACACATCATTTTTCTCAAAATAAACATAAATGAGAATGTACATGCGCGAACACACACACACACACACACACACACCACACACCTCAGAGCTGCTGAGAATAATACTGGAAAATTAGGATTTTAAGGGTCAAGTGAGAGAAACACTTGTGATATGTTGTAGGAATCAAGGGTTCAGATGAAAAAGAATAATAAAAGTGATATGAATGCCTTAGTTGATAAGTAAAAGAATAGGGGTTTCAGAGAGGCTAAGTCTTGTATCTAAGACATTGTATTTGATAGCATTCATGGAAATGTACAGTACCGGATTCTGTGGTGAAGAAATGTTACTTTTCGAGGGCAGACAGACAGAACCCATGTTAGGTATGGAAAGCTTTGCGCGAGCTCCTGGTGCCCTGGTAGCAGGTCTGAAGCCCCAGAGCTCAGAGAAGATCACGGGGAGCAGCAGTAAAGGTCAGGGGCGGCAGGGAGCCAAGTGATGGGTCTTTAGTGCTCACGAGAACGGCTTTGGTTCTAGTTATGATCACTGTGTTTGTGGAGCTTGCTCTGCTTCTCACCAAGTAGACATCACAGCCCTGAGACTCTTCTCACGCGTGCTCAAGTGTGCGGCGTATCGAAGGAGCGGCTGTGCCGAGTGACGGCTGGGTGCCGAGCAGAGGGGTCGTGGTGGCTTGGGCTGTGCCTGAGCACTCACTCCAGGTCGTGCGAGGCCCATTTCTCAGCCCGGGTGTGTGTGTCTCCTGCTGCGGGGTAACCTCTGTTCTGCTGCCGGATCATCTTGCTTTGTGCATGAAGTATGTGAGTCACTGTTAGTAGGACAAGTACGAATTCCCTGTGGTTGGCAATGGTGATGTTTGAACCTCAGAGTTCACCGAGGCTATCAGCTAATAGTAATGAGGCGGTGGATTTATATAGAGTCACCCATGAGAGCCCACCTGTTGTTCTAAAGGAGACTGATCTCTTTTTACAGATGGTCTTCAAATACAGATTTCTGATAGCTTTTGGTATAAAGATTTTTTTTTTTTTTTTTTTTTGTGGCAGCTCAACCTTTTCCTCTGGGGCCTTTCAGCCACAGTGTCCTAGACAGATTCTGCTACACTGCCCTACTCCAAGCAGTTCAAAGCACAGAGGTGAGGTAGGTAGGTGAACCGGGATGCTAAATAAACCCTCGTGTCTGTAGCGGCTTTCTAACAAGTCACCTGGGGCCCTCTAATATCCCTGAGACTAGAATCTCTGTGATATGAACCTGGAGGCAGAGTGCTTTCATAGAACCTCTGACTTCCCCCTTGTATCACTTCCAAAAAAGCTTTAGGTGTTTGACTTGATGATGCTGGTGAAGGCTGCACCTTTTACTCTGGTGACGGCCTGGAGAGCCTCTGTAAGGATGCACTGACTTCAGCTGGGCTTCGCTTTGGACAGAGAGTCCCTGTCTCATGTCAGGGGTTAGTACTGCCCGCCTACCTTATCCACGGCACTCTGCCTGCTTACCTGAACTGAGAACCTGGGTCTTGTCTGTCTCTCAGAACTTTCTGAGTTTTAGTCTCCACCTCATGTAATATTTACATGTCATTTTATATGAAAAATATTGAATTGTAGGGCTGATTTCTAGGACTATTGTATTAAGCAAGTGTATTCAGGATATAAGATAAATCAATGAGGTCTGAGTATCTGTAGGTCATAGATGGAGCTCACTGTTGTAGTAGTGAGAGGACTTTAATGTGTGAGTAGCTTTGTAGCTCATGGTTTCCGGGTCACAGTCCATGGTCCATTGCCTCTGGCCTTTGGGCTGCAGTGAGACGCAACATTATGGTGGGAGCAGGTGGAGGGGAAACTGCTCACCTTATGGCAACCAGGGAGTAGAAAGAGGTGAAGGGCCTCAGGGCCTCTTCAATAGCAGGGCCCTAGTGACTTAATTTCTGTTGACCACCTCCCAGTAGCAGCACGGGCCAGGGACCAAGCCTTTAGCACAGAGTACTTTGGACACATTTCCTCTCCAGACATAGCAAAGTGTCATCTTGATGCTAGGAGGGCAGCTGAGCCCAGCTGCAGAGAGCATACCCAGCACACCTGAGGCTGCTGGATGACCCCGTCTGCGGGCAGTCTGGAGAACACTTCATTGAAAAGAATCGAGAAGTTAAAATATGGGGAAAAAAGGTGTCGGCAAGTCCTGGATTCTGTGGTGGATGATGAAGGAGATGTCTTTGGTAATATTTATAACTTTATTCTCAAGCACATTCCCAGGTTTAGTCCTTGCAGCACTTCCTTTGATATTTTTCACATATAGAGCATGAGGGCTTACTGCAGCAATGAGTGTTGTGACATTCATATTACAGAGTGGCCTGCAATCTCACCACAGAGAAAAATGTTATTAATATTTAAGACTACTTTAGCTGCTTTCCTCCATGTGTGTTTGTGTAATTAGAATTATGGTATGCAAACTTTTGTATTATGGCACTTTTATATGACACGTCGTGTCATACCTTAGCATGAGGCATTCTTCAATAGCATAATTTTTTAAAGAGTAGGAGAAGTTTATTGAGAAAGAAAGCTTCTGGCTAAGAGGGACAGAAGAGGGACCCGAAAATGGGAGACCCCTCAAAGCATGATTTTTTAATTGCTATATAATATTTTATCATAGGGAGGCACCATAACTTTCTGTTGTTAGAAATTTATATAATCTCAACATTTTCACTAATTTTTGGATGGATATTTTTGTACATGGATCTTTTTGCATGTCTCTGATTGATTTTTGTATAGACGCTGAATTTCCAGTTTGGAGATAAAAGTAGTGTTTGTGCTTTTGACATACATTGCTGAATTGCCTTTCAGAAAGATTAATCAGAAATTTATTTTCTTTTATGTCTACAGTTTGGCAAAATGTGCCTCTTCCTAACCTGCTGCATTTTTGTTATTTGCTTTAAAGATTCTTCATTTAGAAATTCAAATTTCAAAAGGAAAAATTGTGTATACAATATGTATTCACTTGATTTATATTCTCTTTCTAGATGACTTATACTTTTTTGATATGATTTCATTTAATTATGATTCTCTTTGCTAATAAAATAATGTTGCGTAGATAAAAGGAAGTATGACCATGTTCTTGAATTTTTTTTCTTTTTTTAGGTTTTTTTTTTTTTTTTTTTTTTTTTTTTTTTTTTTTTTTTTTTTTGAGACAGGGTCTCACTTTGTGGTTCAGGCTGGCCCTGAGCTCAGCCTCAAACTCACATTATAGCAATCCTACTGGCTCTGCCTCCCGAGTGCTGGGATTACAGGCATGAGCCACCACGCCCGGCACTGTGGTATGTGGTACTGGTTGCTGCTGGGTGTGAGTCTCCACACCCAGTATGGTATGTGGTTGCCAGGGATCGAACCCGGGTCCTTGCGCTTGCAAGACAGGCGCTGGAACCACTGAGCCAAATCCCCAGCCCCCCCATGTTCTTGAATTTTTGTGGTCAGAAGCCAAGAAACAGTACATATGACCCTACTCTTTTGCCCTTTGGTTATTGTTCTTGTTAGAAATGAAAATCAGGCACAGCATGAAGCAGCACAGTGCGATAGATGGCGTGAAGGTTATAGTGACGAGACCCTGGAGAACAGGCGGAGATCTGTAGCAGAGCATTTCCCTTCTTTTGTGATAAGCTGTATAAACCAGAACTTTTTTTCAGCTATATTGTTTATTAGTTTCCATGTACTACATAATATGACCATATCATTTTAAGAACCAAATTTGCACTGAAATATCTACAGTATTTTAAAAATCCCTTAAAGAGTTTCCATGTTTCTCAGTATAGTGGATAAATAATTTTTGTGATTGCTGTACAGATTCTGATTAGTAAGTACTGTCTGTTGGCTGAAATGCAGACACAAATGATTTTCCCTACCTCCTGTGAACCCCAGCCAAGGTTGTGGGGATAAAAATCTCTTGATTTGGGGAAGTGAATTAGTTCTTGATGGGGACTCTAAGGATTTGAGGAAAAATGAAAATAAGGATATAAATAGGATGCCAAAGTAAAGTCTGAAGCTGATTGATAAATATTTTTTTTTTGGCAGATATAGGTATTTTTCATAAAATTTATGTTAATTTTAGCTGCCAGGGATAGGTTTTTGCCCTAAGCCACTTTATTTGATGTGAAGTAATAAGCAAGTGGGTCTGTGGTAGAGGTCAGCAGACCAGGCCAGGGGCCCTCTGGCGGTCACCTGTTTCAGATGGCCCGCAAACTTAGAGTGGTTTTCATGTATTTTTCAGTGGTTACAAAAACCCAAAGAATATTATTTTATGATGTGAAAGTGATACAGAATTGAACTTCAGCTCCCACATACAAAGTCTCGGTGAGATGCAGCCGTGCTCGTTCATTTCTGCGTTCCTCTGGGTGGCCACTGTGGGCTTCGCAGCAGAGTTGAGTGGCCGCGACAGCGTGTGGCCAGTCGAGCCTCACACGTTGACACTGGCTCTTTATAGAAAAACGTTTGCTGATCCCTGATCTCTGAACCATAGAATCATGCAGTCTGCTCCACCATCAGTTTTGCGTTAGTATCTAACCCCAAGGAAATCGTGTTCTTTTCTGAGAAGCTGGGCATTTATTGGTGATGACACAGATCCCGTGTTTGTGGCTGTTCCCCAGCTATTTTTTGTGTGAATCTCAGCTGATGTGAGTGTGATTTTCAGACCCGTGGGTCCTACTGAGGCCTCTTCAGGGGACAAGAAGGAAGACACTGCTCTGATGATGATGTCAGGGTGCTCTGTGCCTTCCCACCCTGTTGACCTTTGCAGTCATCATGCAACAGTAGTCGGGGTGAAGCTGCTGTGCCCAGAGGCCAGGACAGTGACCCCAAACTGTAGCAAGAGGCATTGCTCTGCCTGTAGCAAAATCAGTGCTGATTTCTCCTTAGAATGGCCTTGACCAAGCAGGAAAGACTGTTGGTTGTATTAAATCTCCTCCTCTGGGTGCCTGTCTGTTTAACATTCTGCATGATGAACCGGAAGTGCACATAAAGACCTCTGCAGACCTGTGTTAGCACGGCTGTCTCGTCGGGAGCCAGCGGTTGCACCCCTGAGTTGAACCAGCTACTGTTTTTGTGGGATGAACCATTTTGCTCGGAACTGTTGGCCCTATTGTTATTCAGACTTGGCTGTTTGGCAATTTATTTTTTCTAAAATTTACTGGTTAATGGACACTTTAAGGGAAAATTCATGTTGCCAATGAGTTTTCAACCCCACAGTAGGATTTTTGGATGACTTCTGCTACTTCAAGTTCAAAGTATTTTGAAGTAGTGTTTTGTTACTTAGAGTGTCCCAAATTTCAAGAACTTTTTGATGAGATTGGTAGTATTTTGAACAAATGCAATTTTTTTTGGATATGATAATGAAGTATGGTGTCAACATTTGGAAGATCTGTGTAACTCAGGGAACCAATATTTTCAAAATGACCCATGTGTTATAAACACAAATTTGGGTGGTAATAGATCCATTCAGTGTACATTGGGTTCAACTGTAAAGGAAATGGACATTTTACTGGTAGGATTTTATATTCCATGGTGCAACTAACTTCCTTGTGATTTTTGGTATAATATCAAAGAAGAATATCTGCAGTTCCTTGAAAAGGCTACAGAAACTCAATTATATGTCCATTGACATTTTCTTCATATCTTTGGACCAAAATAGCATATGATGACAGGTATTGTGCAGTCAGATATGAGAATCCAGTCATATTCTCTTAAGCCAAGCATTTGTGTGATTTTCAAAAACATGAAAGAGTGCCACTTCTCTCAATATTTTTTTTTGGTTTTGGCAGATATCGGTATTTTTCATAAAATTTATGTTAACATGTGATGATTCTTAACATTTTACTTAGTCTCAGTTTCTTAAATTAGTATCATGTTGGTAAATATTCACAAGTATAATCCATGTACACAAAAGCTACTTGGGGTCCTAAATCATTTTTTGGACTGTAAAGGGAGATCCTGAAACCCCCCAGTTTGCCCTCTGTTGTTGTAGATTGCATTTATTTACCATGAAGTCAGTGATATGAAATGGGAGAAGTAATTTTCACTGTGAAATAGTTCTGTAATCCTACCATTCATTTTCTATCTAAAAAATAAAGACTAAGTGTAGTCTAGAGTTCTCTCCAAAAGCCTGTGGAAGACTGAAAAAAAATTTTCTGAAGATTTAATCCTTAAAAAAAAAACTTAAATAGCATGCATTTTCCTGATGTCAATGGTTAGCTGAAGGCTCACCTCTGGGGATGCATTATTTAGATGCTGTTTAATATTACATAATTGTCATAAATGATTACAGTTTCATAAGAGTCTATTATGCCTTAACTATTCATCATGTAAAGCCTTGCATAATAAGTGAATTATGAAGGAATTACTACTGTTGACCACACTGCAAATGTGAGGAGTTCAGATTCAAGTACTTTCTTTGGTCTTCCTCCAAAGCTTAATGCTATTTACAGCAGCATGTATACAGGGTTTGTTGTCTGTAAACAGTTTGCAAGATCTTGTGGTGAAAGCTCCTTTCTTTTTGGGGAGGATTGTTTTGAGACAGGATCTCACTATGTGGTTCAGGTTGTGAACTCCCAGAGATCCTCTTGTCCCAACCTCCCAAGTGCTAGGATGTAGACGTGCACCACCACAGTGGACTTAAAGGCTGTTTTTGACACCAAGGCTAGATAGATTTGTCTTCAGTTTTCGTTTGGGGATTAAGGTAAGACGATTTCTTCCACAGTTACAAAGAGACAATGTAAAAGTGAATGAAGTAAACTCAGACAAATTGGTGGACGCTGACATCTATCAGTAAATTACATTCTCCCGAATGGAGTCGGGTAGTATGAAAACATGGAGGGCGTGATTTGTGTTCTTTCAGCTGATGCTGAACTGACGTTTGCTGTTGTGACCCATCTCTAGGCTTCTCCAGTGACAGTGACCTGGTCTCTCTTACTGTCGATGTGGATTCGCTTGCCGACTTAGATGATGGAATGGCTTCCAATCGAAATTCCCCCAGTAGAACTTTTGGTCTCAGTCTTTCTTCGGATTGTTCAGCACCAGGGGCAGTTGCTTCTGACAGTGAACAGTACAAAACAGAAGAACGGGAAAGTCGGACCCTCTTTCCTGGGAGTTTAAAGCCTAAACTTGGCAAGAGAGATTATTTGGAGAAAGCAGGAGAATTAATAAAACTGGCCTTAAAAAAGGAAGAGGAAGACGACTATGAAGCTGCATCTGATTTTTATAGGAAGGGAGTTGACTTACTCCTAGAAGGTGTCCAAGGTACAGTTTTACCTACATTTATACATTGTGATGTCTTATGTTAGTATCTGCAAAAAAGTGTGAATATGTAACTACATCTTCGTTATAATCCATTTTGAGACAAGATCGAGAGATTACTAAATCCTTAGTGACATTATCAAAGGTACTGAACTCAATGCCTTAATCAGTTTATCTATAAAAATAGGATTCCTTTAAAAAAATTAATAAATCTTCAAGTTTCTTGGACAAATAAGTAATTCTCTGTGTTTCTTGACCTATGTTGTTCATGAGGAGTATTTGCAGAGAATCCTAGTGCTTCCACTCTCTCAACGCCTGAAAGAGGAAATGAAACGGGCTTTTACCGCTGTGTTTTTTGTTAGTTGCAGTAACTTCTCATCTAATTAATTTAGGTGATGTGGAACTTGTAGGGCTAGCCATAACTTAGTATCCATAAGTAGAACTTTTCCTATTTTCTAAAGCATCACCTTGGTTTTGGTGATTTTTTGGAACACATTAATCAGAGGTTGATGTTACTTTCTTCCATTGCCTTTCTTTCCTTCCGTCATTTTCACTGTTGCTCTGTGGGCTTTGGTTTGCGTTGTCATGCTGATGACTGCAGGCACTGCACAACTTCCTCTCCATGTGCTTGTCTGCCTGTGTTCAGCCTTCAACTTCATCCTCCCTAAGTGTAGACTGAAGTCATATAAAATGGCATAAGGATGTATACCAGGCTGTGGAGGAGAGAGAGAGAGAGAGAGACACGGAGATGGTGTCTCAAACTGAAACAGCAGTTTGATCAAGTCTTCTGTGTTCATAGCTACCTTCTGTGTTGTGTAAGTCAGCCAGCTTCTTGAATTTCCTGTCAGTTATTGCATCTCCTTGTGCTTTCTAGCTTTTATAATTTTCCGGCTATTGTCTTCTCTCTGTCCCTTCGTTCTTGTGGGGTTTTGCCTTAAGCAGATTCTTTGCTCCCACATTAGTAGAGTTTCGGGTGGAGCACAGCTAGACGAAACACAGCAAACTGTGTTCAGTTTGCCATCTTTACCTGGAAATTCCGATTTCATAATTGCTGTCCACAGGTATTTCAGTAGATCTGGGAATTAAAAAGATTTGCATGCTTTGTGTGGAATCTTGTTATTTGTTTTTGGTTAGTAATTACTGTCTTACTGAGGTTGCTGGTATAATCACTTTGAATCTGTTCATACATAATTTCAAAATATTGATTGTAATAGTTATCTCCTGTTAAATTTTATGTAATTCTAGCTATTAATTACAAGGTTTCTAATTGAGGAACTAAGACTGAAGTTACTTATTCCTCTGGTTTTGGTACTAATTTTCTTTTTGATATGGCTTCATAGTCTGTTGGAATGTTTGTTTGCCCATGGAGCATTCTGGTCTTAAAGTTCTACTTATTTTTATTCTTTACTTTAACTCTCAATTTGGCCTAGCAGTTTAAAATGAGGAGGAGTTGCAAAAAATCTGCTCTGATCTATCTTTCCAGATAATTATATGGTAGAATTTTACTGGTGTTTAATTGACATAGGTAAAACACATCGGTGTGATCTCTTTCTGCCTAAAATTTACTTGCATTTAATCTTAGAACACTTCATAATGTTACCACTTGATGGCACCAGACAAGTAAAAATTGTTGCTTCACAATGAAAATTATAGATGCATAACAGCAAATAACAAAAACATTTCATTTAGTTCTTTTGCTGATTATTTTTGGTGAATTATTTTTCCACTGGAGCCTGGTACTACACCTGTTAGACTTTTGTCTTAAGGAATGTTCATCATCTAAATATGTTCTCCTACTTAATGTACACGTGCCTTTCTGAAATTCCAGTACCTCTTTCCGCCCTGGACTAGGTTTGTTAATGTGCCATTGAACCCAGAAGGTTACTAATTGATGTATTATTTTTAGTTTTTTGTTGTTTATTCATAGTGCGATCCGTTTTATTCAGACAACGTATGTGAAGCACAATCATAAATTTCTAATTTTCTTCTCTCTGCCTTTAAAAAACTCATCTGCATCTTCAGACTTTCCATTTTTGGACAACATGTAAAAGACCCTGATGTTGTACGCTTGGCTGTGTGTAATGTGGGGAGTCAGAGAGCATTCTCATCTGACTAGTCACCTCCTCACAGACATGCGACATTATCCTCTAACTTGTAGAAGATTTGGGGGTTTGAGCTTGTGAGCTTGATGTGATACTTACGCTCAGAAAAGATGCTTCCGGGGGGGCAGTTGATTCCAGTATGTCAAAACTGTTGCTGAATGATAATTTCTGGATGTCTGATGATCTAGAGGAAATAAGCATTGGAGCTTGGTTGGAATGCTTTATGCAGAGATTGTCATAATCTCTGGGTTGGAAACCTGTGTTGTTTTCTTGCTAAGCTATTCTCCTTCAAGGAGCTTATCTGGCTGTCAGTAAGTCGTGAAGGTGGCTCAGCGTTTTCCCGACTCCTGGCGTCTGTGCAGCTGAGCCTCCACGCAGAGCACAGTCGCAGCAGTTCTGTGTCCACCTGCTCAGAAACGCACACCCTGGCGGGGGTAACTTTGAATTTGCCTTTTGAACTTGACACTTTTCTTCTTCCCTTAGTCTAGAAATAGTTCTTGAAACGAAGGTGCTGCTACTCCTCTAAATTCTCAGATCTTTGTGGATTTAACAGAGAAAATCCAAAGGTCAAGGTTAAAGAAATTGACTTGAATTTTTGAAAAGAACAGCACTCATCCCTTCATGCCCATCTTGTTTATATGTTACTGGAAGTGGCAATAGGATTAGTCTTTATCTCAGGTTGGTCTGATTGGAACAGTTTAGTAGCAAATGGATTATGTAAAGGTATTAGTGAAATCTTTAAGTGACAATGACTTGGTGTCTGTCACATGCCCATCACTGCACAAAATGTTTTTCTTACATTATTTTGAATCTTGAGAATAATCTCCTGAGAATTCAGTTATGGCCATTCACACGGGGCTTTGTCTAAGGGTACTCAGATGTAGAGGGTACACACATTTAATGTAGTGATTCTATAATCTTGGCATCTACTCAGCAAGAATAATTATTTAAAACAGGAAGCTACCAGATGGTGAGCATTGTTAGTGACACCCATCTGTGGGCCACATTGTGCATTCTAGAACTGATTCAAGAGCTGGTTTTGTGGAGTTTGTTCCAGGCGCCAGAATCACTGGTTTGCTGTATTTATAAGGTAGATATTGAGATCCCCATTTTACAGATTGAGGAAACTAAGACTTACATAAATTAAGTAATTTTCTTAAGGATAAAGCCAGTAAGGTTTTAATCACAGTCTTTCCAAATCCAAATCTTGTCTTCTACTATACCCTGTTGTTTTTCACATATTCGCCTTCTTACTAGATTAGTTTTTTATTTTTTATTTTTTTTTTAGTTTTTTGAGACAGAGTCTCACTTTGTAGTTCAGATTAGTCCTGAACTCAGCAGTCCTCCTGCCTCTGCCTCCTGAGTGCTGGGTTTACAGGCGTGAGCCACCATGCCCAGCACTGTGGTAAGTGGTACTGATTGCTGGTGAGTGTGAGTCTTCACGCCCTGCATTGTTGTATGTGGTTACTAGGGATCGAACTCAGGACCTTGTGCTTGCAAAGCAGGTGCCAGAACCACTGAGCTAAATCCCGGCCCTAGATTAGCTTTTTAAAATGCAGAAGCAGATCTCCAGTATCAAATGTTGAAAACTTTATTTTGAACGTTCATTTTTTCCACCTCCCATTTGTTTCCAGTAATCATTTATCAAATGAATTGATCACCAAGTGCTTACTATTCATATATAAAACACTCTGATAAGGAATATGAAATATTTTTCTTTGTGAAAATATAAAAAATATTGAGCCCCTTCAAAGTGAGCTATTTTTGCCAACCCTAACATCATAATATGCTCCTTCCTTATGTAGTTTTATCTTGTTGAAAATGTTTGGTAGATTTCCTGCTTTAGCTAAGCTCTTTGCTTTCCATGGAGCTCATTGCTTATGCCACAGCTTTCTAATCCCCCTTCTCTGCCCTCCTTCCCTATCCTTTCCCTTCTCTGTGTTCCATCCTCTCCCCTCTCCTCTTCTTTTACTTGATTGAAATCTATAGTGCAGTATGAATTACATTTATAATGAAAAGACCTCTTGGATATTGTTGATATCTAATTTTTCTTTGAAAGTTTTGTTGATATTTTTGGTCAGTAAGACTCTTTGTACTGTTAATAATACTCTGCTTAGAGATGCAAACCATCTTTTACTCTCTTTATTCTGATCAATGGTATGATAAATAACACCAAGCTACTTTTTGTAATCTGCTCCATCCCTAAGTAGAGAGTCTAGGCATTTTTCAAAAGCTATGGCCTGGTGTGTTGAGGTACGGCAGTAGTCAACAACTCTTGTTGGGTCCTGACCCTCCTGAGGAGACCACAAACGCACGTACACATTTTGGGTTCTTTTGTGTCACTTAGATTGGCTCCAAATTGAAGAGTTCTTTCAGATGGAGGAAAGTATGACTTCCATAAACTAAGTGATATGGTCAGAGACACAGCCTGTAGGAGTTCAGCCATGCTCTCAAGGGTTGGCTCTACAATGTGTCCAGGGTCTATAGGTGTGACCCTGTATATTCAGCATATAATTGAGCACTGTAAAAAGAAGCTGGGGTTATTGATTAGGTGCTTTGAATGAGAACTCCATGAATATTTGGAAACCTAAAGGGCCACCTTGTTTGTTTTGGAATCGATAGGTGCATTAGCAAGATAGATCTGTGTCTTGGTTTGGTAAAGGGAAGCAAGTCTTCTAATGCTGATGAATTTTAGTCATGAGAATGTGTACCTTTAAATTTTACTTCAATTATTTACAGTGCTTGCTAGCTCAGAAGGTATTCTGAAAGTATTTTCTAGTTCACTGTAAGGTACTATCTCCTTTCTTGCAAAGTACAGCACAGCACAAGGCCAGCAAATCTCAAGCTGTATTTCCAAAGGGTAATGGTTATATAGCCTTCTTGCTTTCTAATGTATTGACTCCTGCATTTAAACTTTATGAGCCTCTCTGAGAATTTTTTCTTCTTTTTCAATATTAGGTTGACTCCAATTTAGGGCCCTTTACAATTTTATCTAAATTTGAGAATTAGCCTTTTCATTTCTGTAAAAAACAAGACAATTAGAATTTTAGTCAGAATTGCATTAAATCTGTATAAGTCTTCCATTCTGAGTACAAGATTTCTTTCTCTTTGTATTTTTTATTTCTTTTAGTGAAGTTTGTACTTTGCAGTCTTCTAGGGTTAAATTTATTTCTAGACATTCATTTCCATTGAGTGCTACTGTAAATAAATTTGTAAAACATTTGTAAACAAAATGTTTTCTTTTCAAGTTGTTCATTCCAGTTGTGTGTATAGATCTCACCCCACCATATTGTTGAATTTGCTTCTTAACTCTAGTTGTTTTTATTGTGGGTTTTGGGGATTTTTATATTTGGGATTATGTTGTCCATGAAGATAGTTTTATTTCTTCCTTTTTAATTTGAACACTTTTGTTTCTTTTTCTTGCCTACTACCCTGTCTAGAACTTCAGGAGAATATTTAAAAGATAAGCATTTTTGTCTTATTCCTGATAGTAGGATGAAAGCTTTTCATCTTTTATCATTATGTATAGTGCTAATTACTGGTTTTTGTAGATGCCTTTCTCTTGTTGAAGATATTCCTTTGTATTTCTAGGTTATGGATGTTTTCATCATGAAATAGTGTTGGATTTTATCAAATGCTTTTTTCTTTATCAACTGAAAAGATCATACTTTTCCTTTGCCTATCAATTGTGTACTATATTGATTTTCTTATGTTGGTCCACTGTCATATTTCTGGATTAAGTCTCACTTGCCACAGAGATTTAGATCCTAAATCTGAACCCAGTTGTACTTGTTGATATCAGAATGAGATATTTTGTCATTGTAATATTGGTGAAGAAGAAGGCTTTTTGAAATCTGAAGCTTCTAGCCATCTTAATTGGAGATTAGCTTTTTCCAAAGGAAAGCACTATTAAAAATTCAGAATATATCTATTATGAAAATTTTTTATAGCCTTTTCTGTTTTAAAATAGACTCTCTATTCTTTACTGAAATTCAATAAATTGTCCTTATTGAGAGTTTCTTGGATTTTACTGTTTAGTAGCAAGTGTGTGTAAGCAATAAAATTGAGTTTCGAAAAGAGATTTGAAGTGATTTGAATATGCCACTTACTCTTCCATCTTTCCGTCCCCACCAGCATTGTGGTTTTTGCTTTCTGTAGTTGATCCCACAGGAGAAGGCAATTACTAACGCGGTGAACTCAGAAGGAGCTGCCTCGTGGGCTCAGCGAGGACGCTTCATTGTGCCCAATGATCACACGTGGGAGGGCTGCCTTTTAAGTTACCCTGTACTCAGGTCAGTCCTGCTCTCAGGTTCTGTGTTGGACTAGACTCTTTCAGTTACGGGTAACAAAAACCTAAGCAACTCGAACAAGCCCACACAGATAAGGATATTTTAGCTCACAAAAATGCTGGTTACGCATTGCTGGATTCAGGTGTTCAGAAATGTCACCTGATTTTGGACTTCCTATTTCCCTGTCTCTCTATGCTTATCACTTGCCACCTTCTTTCTCTGAGCTGATCTTTGGGATCCAGAGGAAAAGGGTATTTTTCCCCATAAATGCAATAAATGTCTTGGGTAGGATGGGCCCAGTGTGGTTCACGTGCTTCGCCTCTGTCTTCCGACTGGTTGTCAGTTACTTGGGCATCTGTGGGCAGGTGGACGGAGCTGTCCCAGTGAACCGTGAGAACTGAACAGTGTAACTGCAGTCGGTGAGAAGAGTGGACCTGAGTGAGGAACAAACAGAACCCAGCAAAATGTCACTCCTGCCCTTCTCTGCCAGCTCTGTCATTTAGTACACCTTCTCCCCCATCTTTAAAGAACAAAATGTTACTTTGGTTGCTTATAAGTTTTCTTACATGTTTCTCAGACTGTAATATTGTAGACATCAGGCACTATATATATATATATATTTTTTTTTTTTTTTTTTTTAAGTTTAATTTATGTATTTTTGAGACAGGGTCTCACTTTGTAGTTCAGGCTGGCCCTGAGCTCAGCCTCCAACTCACATCATAGCAATCCTCCTGCCTCTGCCTCCCGAGTGCTGGGATGACAGGCGTGAGCCACCACGCCTGGCACTGTGGTATGTGGTACTGATTGCTGCTGGGCGTGAGTCTCCACTCCTAGTATTGTATGTGGTTACCGGGGATTGAACCCCGGTTCTTGCGCTTGCAAGACAGGTGCCGGAACTACTGAGCTAAATCCCTGGCTCTGTACCATGACTTTAAATAACACTATATCTTTGACATCTGTAGGATCTTTTTCTGAAATTGATAATTTGTTGTATTTTTTCTTTTGTTCTTAAGCAGTTAGGGACTTTTCAGTTTTATTAATTTTATTTATTTACTTTTATTAAAAAAATTTTTTTTTTGAGACAGGGTCTTGTTTTGTAATTCTGGCTGGCCCTGAACTTGCTATGTAGCCCAGGCTAGCCTCGAACTCAGCAGTCCTCATATCTCTGCCTCCTGAGTGCTGAGATTACAGGCGTGAGCCACTACGCCTAGCATGGTGATAAGTGGTTATTGAGTTTTGTCCTAACAGGCATGAGTCACCATGCATGTCATTGTGGTATGTGGTTACCAGGGATCGAACTTGGGATCTTGCGCTTGCCAGGCAGACACTGGAACCACTGAGCTAAATCCCCAGCCCAGTTTTATTAATTTTAAAAGCATCAACTTGAGTTCTTTTTGACATTGTATATTTTCTATTTTATGATCTTTTCCTTTATATTCTTCTTTAAGGCAGGATTTTTTATTTTTGAGTTAGAAGCTTACCTTGTTGAGTTTTAGCCTGCTTTTCTATATACATTTAAGATTGTACACTTTCTACTAAATACTTCTTTAGCTACATTCTATAAGATTTATTTATTTATTGAGACAGGGTCTCACTTTGTAGTTCAGGCTGGTCCTGAACTCAGCCTTGAACTGAACCCAGCAGTCCTCCTGCTTTTGCCTCAAGCATGCTGAGATTACAGTCATGAGCCACCACTCCTGGCACTGTGGTATGCGGTACTGATTGCTGGTGGGCGTGAGTCACCACACCCAGCATTATTGTATGTGATAATCAGGGATTGAACCTGGGCCCTTGCGCTTACAAGGCAGGCGCTAGAACCACTAAGCTAAATCCCCAATCGATTCTGTAAGTTTTGATATATCTTTTTTAGTATTAGGTCAAGTATTCTCTCCTTTCTGTTTTAATTTTTTTCATCTCACTCTATTTCTTTTCTATTGCTATCGATTCTTGTTCTTTTGATTAAGATCAAGTATAGTTTTCTATTGCTATTGTAAAAACTGCCACAAACTTATTAAGACTTGCAATACACATTTATTGTTTCATGGTTAACTATTTCCTGTTTATGACAAATCATAAAAGCAAGGCCCCCAGTGATCAGACTGTTTTTAAGAAGCCTGACTGTGTTCTACAGTAAAGCCCAAGAATACCAGTAGGGGTTCAAAAAATGCTACCCTTCCCACAATGTAAAATTTGGCTAGAATTCATTAAAAAATTACTGTTCATGCAAAGAAAGAAAAAAAAATGTTACAAAATGAGGGAAAAACCAAATTAATCAAACCTACCCAAAAGTGACATAGATGTTAGAATTATTGGACGGAGACTTTAAAAGTTATAACTGTGTCCATTATGTTGGCAAAGTTGCCATAGATAAAATGAGACAATTACAAAAGACTCAAAAATGGACTTCTAGAGATGAAAGCTATAGTGTGAGAAATGGAAAATAAAAGGGGTAGGATTAGTGGCAGATTAGGTATTACAGAAGAAATAGTGAACTATAGAACACAGAAACAGCAACTGTTCAAAACGAAACAAAAAAAATTGAAGGAAAATTGATTTGATGTCTGTGAGTTTTGTATGTATAATTGAGCCCTTGAAAAGAGAGAGAGAAGCAATGTCTGTAAAGGAATAATGCCTAAAAGCTCTCGAAATTTGATAAAAGCAACTCAGTGTCCAAGAAGCTCAACAAACCCCAAGTGCAAAACACAGAAGGGTTTGTAAAAGCACATTCAGCCTTACAGGGGCCAGAAAATAAAGGAAAAAGGCTGTTACGGAACACAGGTAAGAATGACATCAGGTTTCTTAATGCAAATAAGAGGAATCATTCGAGGATGAATATGGACTCTGTGTACTGATAACATAAAATAATAATTCTGAAGTAAGAATGATTAATACAGGGAAAGGAAGAAAAGCCTGTCTTTTGAGAGTTCTATTGTTTTATAATCCAGTCTTAGAAATAGCCTTTGCTTTTGATTTGAGTATTTAACTGATGTACATTCACTATACTTTTTTTGGGTTTTTTTTTTTTTTTGAGACAGCGTCTTTCTTTGTAGTTCAGTCTGGCCCTGAGCTCACTATGTAGCCCAAGCAAGCCTCCAACTCACAGCAATGCTCCTGCTTCTGCCTCCCGAGTGCTGGGATCACAGGCGTGAGCCACCAAGCCCGGCACTGTGGTATGTGGTACTAATTGTTGATTGGTGTGAGTCTCCACGCCCAGCATTGTTGTATGTGGTAACTGGGGATCGAACCTGGGATCTTGCACTTGTAAGGCAGGCACCGGAACCACTGAGCTAAATCCCCGGCCCCTACTTTACTTTATAATATGGTTAGTTCTGTCTGCCATCTTCTTAGCTTCTGTGTGTCATGTCTTCTGTGTCTTTTGGTTTTCTCATGGTATGTTCTAGTGTACTGTTTGCTGTTATATATATATCTCATACCAGTTTGAGTATACAGCAATAATCAGCTTTTAACTTAAAAATTTTGTACTTTACAGCAACAGGATCCTAATTCCACTGGTAAATTGAAACTGCTTCAGCGTGGCTCCTTTTCAATTTCACTCCTTTTTGCTGTAATTGTCATGTAGGTTACATCTTTATGTAACCTTTACCATATAGTTTATAATTATTTTTTAAACATACTCATCTCTTAAACAATTTGGGTAATAATTAAGGGAAATCATGTTTGTAGTGCATTTATGTTTTGTGGGGATTTAGTTACTTTCTGGTGTCATCCAGTCTCCCCTCTTTTTGGCTTTCCGAGACCTCATGCTGGTCTTGAACTTATGATCCTTTTGTCCAAAATGCCCCCCCTCCCCCAAGTACTGCAATTACCAGTGTGTGTACCATATCTGACTTCTCTCTCTCTTTTTTTTTGAGACAGGGTCTCGCTTTGTGTTTCAGGCTGGCCCTGAGCTCAGCCTCAAACTCACATCACAGCAATCCTCCTGCCTCTGCCTCCCGAGTGCTGGGATTACAGGCGTGAGCCACCACACCCAGCACTGTGGTATGTGGTGCTGATTGCTGCTGGGGTGAGTCTCCCCGCCCAATATTATATGTGGTTATGGGGATTGAACCCAGGTCCTTGCACTTAGAAGGCAGGCGCCAGAACCACTGAGCTAAATCCCTGGTCCCGACTTCTGTTTTTGAAAGTGTTTTTTGATTAATGGATCTGCTAATAACAAGTTTTCTTCACCTGGGAATGCCTTTTTGTCTGTATTGCTGAAAGATAGTTTTCCTGGATATTAGGTTCTTAGTTGACCTGCCCCAGCATTTTAAATATATCACTCCACCGCTTTCTCAATTTTCTATTGCCTGATACTCAGTTAATTTTGCTAAGCCTTCTTAGTTTTGGTGAACAACGTGCCTTGTTGTTCCTTTTCAGATTTTGCCTTTGCTTTTGCTTTCCGCCGCTCAGCTATTCTGTGTCTGTCTGTAAACCTCTTTGAGCTGTCCCTTTTGGTGTTTGTTGTGTCCTCAGTTCTTATTCTCCTTCTCACATGTGGAGATCCACGTTCTTCATGTCTGGGGAGTTATCATCCATCATTTCTTCAAGAATTTGTTCATTTTTCACTCTCTGTTGGGTTGAATTTTGTAGTGTACTTGTCAGTTTCCCAGATCGTCTGGCGTCTGTTGTTTTTTAACTTCCTGCTCTGTCGTTATGTATTGTTATCTGCATTAGGTGATGTCCACTCACTTGTCTTCAGGTTGGCCAATCTTCTCTGGCAGCTGAATGTGCGATATCACAGTTAGTCACTGCCGATTTTCCTTTTGACTCACTTCTTTTTTTTTTTTTAGGTTTTTTTTTTTGAGACAGGGTCTCGCTTTGTGGTTCAGGCTGGCCCTGAGCTCAGCCTCAAACTCACATCACAATCCTCCTGCCTCTGCCTCCCGAGTGCTGGGATTACAGGCGTGAGCCACCACGCCCAGCACTGTGGTATGTGGTACTGGTTGCTGCTGGGTGTGGGTGTGAGTCTCCACACCCAGTATTGTTATGTGGTTACCGGGGAATCGAATCCGGGTCCTTGCGCTTGCAAGACAGGCGCCGGAACCACTGAGCTAACTCCCCGGCCCTTGACTCACTTCTTGGAATAAATAACTTCTGTGTGTTGTTGGTCTCTACTCATTGTCTTTGTACTTTCATTCTTTGACCACGCTTTTTTTTAAAAAAAAAAAACTTCTTCAAGCATATTTGTAATAGTTGTTTTGAGATTTACATCTGTGTTCACTCAGAGATAGTTTTTGATTGTTTAATTACTTATTAATTTTTCTGTAAATGAACCACATTTTTTCCTGTTTCTTTCTTTCTTTCTTTTTATTTTTTTGCATGCCTTGTTTCTGTTCAAGATGCAGCATAGTAGGTAATATAGCAACTCTAGAGTCTGCTTCTCTTCTCTTCCCAGTGTCAGTTTGTTTTGTGTTGGGGCAGTGGTTGTTCAGAGGCTGTGCTTTAGTAGCTTGAGATCTTGTATCTGTGTGTGTTCCAGGACCAGGCAGTTCACAGGTCTTCTCCGGCTTCCCCTCGCAGCTTGTGAAAGGCCTTCCATTAACCAGGGTCCAGTGGATGGCTGGGGCTCCTAATATCTCTTCTGTTGTGTTTGTGTAACTTTGAAGGTCTCTAAGACTGTGTGCTTGCTGAGCAGAACACACTGGCTTTCTGGGTTCTCAGACAGCCCTGTTAAGTTTCGGCGTGTTTGTTCGCTGTTGATTGCTGTTGCGTTCCCTCTCCCCAAGCTTTCAGAGAGGACCCAGATCACAGGCTCTGTTTCTCTCAGCAGGTGCCACGCCATTGTGCTGGGGGTGGGGTGTGAGCAGTGGATCTGCAGAGCTCTGTGTTAAGGCAAGCAGACTCTTGTTGTGCTTACTGCATATTTCTCATCTTTATAGTCAATTTTCAGTTTATAGTTTTGCTAATTTTGTTTGCTTTTATCTGGGAAATGTTCTGACACTCTGGAAATCCCATCCATTTGGTCTTTCATAACAAGTTTGTAATTGGTTTTATTACTTTTGTCCATTTATTCTCTCCCAACAGCTTGACTGATGTTTTAAGAATATAATCTAACTTGTCATTCCCCTGTATAAAAACTCATTGCTTTTATAAGAAAATCCATAGTTACTGTGGTCTGGAAGGATGTGCTTGATTTGGCTTTTAGCTCTCCCCTTCCTTGTGCTCCAGCTGCAGACCTGCCTTACCTCATGGAGCACCTGCCCCTTCTTCCGGGTCACGCTTCCTGTATAGGGAGTGGTTCTTCTCTGTCCCCTAGCTGCCATGCTTATCGAATCTCAGGGCCTCTGGTGCTTCTTCTACAGCCTGTCCTCGCTTCTCCTCAGACCAGAACAGCCTTCCTGACCTTTGCTCTCTCTTCAAATTTTCATATTTACAATGAAATGAGTATTTGCAGCATCATAATGAATGAATTTATCTTGTTTACCTAAAGTGCACTTGAAGGTAAGGCCTTTGCTTGTTCCTCATGGTGTCTTTTACATGGTGCTAGTTTTGAACCAGAGCATGAGTCTGTGGTACATCTGAAGCGAAGCCCAGAGGGAGGCTCGTGGAGGATATGGGAACTGAGCTGCATCCTCAGCATTGTGCAGCAGAAGGCCAAGAGTCAATAAGGTCATTTCTGAAAATGTCAAAATAGGTTTAAAATCCTGTGTGGTCTATTCTAGTTCTCTACACAGACACTAATATGTTTATTGATAAAACTTGACAGTGTGAATTCAGCCACTTGAACTACAGTAACGATAGGCATTATTACATTTACATTTGTGGTTGTGTACAGCACTCACAGTTTGAGATCTCTTGATAATCTGACTTTGATTTTGACTTCTTTTGGTGGTATTGGTGTATAACTGAGGACCTTACACATAAGTGTTCTACCCCTGAGGTATATCTCCAGCCTAATTTTCATTTCATTTTAGGGCAGAGTCTTGCTGCATTACCCAAGTTGGCCTTGAACTCTTGATCCTCCTGTCTCAGGCTCCTGACTAGCAGGGAGTGTAGGCAGGTGCCACCATACCCAGTTCGATTGTTTACCTAAATAAGCTCTTTCTTCTTTTCGTTCTTGATCTTGGTCATGTGTTCCTCCAGCACCCTTGACGCTAGGGCTCCATCTTGGTTAGACGCCATCCTTCAGTTCCCCAAAAGCACTGGACTTGAAGCCTAGGCGTGGAGCTGGGAAACTCCAGTTCGGCTTAATTCTTTCCTGATATTGGTGTATGTAGGGTAGATACCTACAGTATCACAGTAGCTAACACTCAAGAAACATTGTTAGATTAGTTTTAATAGACTCTATTTAAGAACAGAGTAGCTCAGGGCCGGGGAGATAGCTCAGTGGCTCCGGTGCCTGTCTTGCAAGCGCAAGGCCCGTTCGATTCCCCGGTAACCACATAACAATACTGGGTGTGGAGACTCACGCCCAGCAGCAACCAGTACCACATACCTCAGTGCCGGGCGTGGTGGTGGTGGCTCACACCTGTCATCCCAGCACTCGGGAGGCAGAGGCAGGAGGATTGCTGTGATGTGAGTCTGAGGCTGAGCTCAAGGCCAGCCTCAACTACAAAGCGAGATCCTGTCTCAAAAAAAAGAAAAACAAAAAACAAAAAAAGAAAAACAAAAGCAGAGTAGCTCAGATGAGAAAGATTTGTATCAAAGTAGAGATTTAAGCTGAAACCTATGGTGTTTGATTTTCCAGCAACTCTAAACATTTGAATGTAAAAACAAATCTAAGGAAAACAGATGTTTTGCAGATGGAAAGAGGGTCAAGAGATGGAGAGGGGAAATGGGGAGGGAGAAAGAAAGTGCAAAAACAATGGAGATGTATTATATGCACGTATATACTTTTGGGAATGTGATCAGTATATATTATGAATATGAGCTAATAGAAAAGTAAAATTGGAAAACCAAATAAATGAGAAAATTCTGTTCTCTACGAGGTCTTTATTAGCTAAGTTTTTCTGTATAGTATAATTAGTCACCACAGATATTTTTAAAATATGCCTTTTATTTTATATATTTATTTTAAATAATAAAGCAGCCTTGAAGAAATGGTATAGAGCTATGCTTTCTTAATTTTTGCTTTTGTTAGCTCTGGAAACACAGCATTAGAAATCACATGTCTTGAGCCACCAGGAGAGGCCATCAGAGGATGATAATGGGCATAGCAGACTGGCCAATTTATAATAATAGTCGTAGTAACTAATGAGTGTTATGGTCAATCTGTCCTGTGATTGGGAATCAGGAGGATCAACTAAGAAACAGTGTGTTTTGGGGGGGATGTTGTTCTCCATTGGCCGTGCTTCAGATATTTGTGTCTGGCAGCTCTAGATGCAATGGGCACTATTGTTAAAACTCACCACGAACCTTTAAACACCTGGCAGTTCTTCGAGGCTTAACGTGCCCGGTTTCCCCACGGCTACAACTGGAGAAGCAAAGTTTAGACGAGGAGCTGGCTGGCAGAGGCTTCTTGAGTCGCTGGCTATTTTAGTGTCAACTTTTTTGTTGAGAGTTTTCGTGTTTTAATGACAAAAATGTTTACTGCAAATTATAGCTTGGGAAAGAGAACCACTTTTGTGCTTCAGCAAAAAGCTAGGTAAAGCACTGATGTGGGGTAAAGTCGCTGTGGAGTTTTATATTCAGATTGTATGAACAGTAAACAGAGCGTCTAAAATAACCACTTGCACATTGCAACAAACACATCATCATTTGCTTAAAAAAGAGTTATAATTACAGTTGACGAAGCATGGACACCATAAAAAATGCATTAGTTTGGCTTGACACATTAATTACCTGTTTTTGCAGATGTTTTTATGTATTGTTGTGCGAACAGTTTACAAAATAATTACAGGAAAGTCATATGGAAAATAAACTAAGTGGGTGGTTTCTCGGCTAAATATTTTTATTCATGTGAATCTGTGTGAGGCACAGCTGCTCTGTAGCAAAAGCAGAGAGAGGAGGATTCTCGAAGGGTTTTATTAGACAATCTCTGTCATCAGGATCGGCACATTTTTATACCTTTAGCAGCCCAGCTTAAAAACACTAAATTGAGAGGCTGATTTTATCCCTGTGATTACTGAAAAATTCCTTGATTTTGATCAGAAATGGAGATATTTATGAGCAAACTAAACTAAATGAAATTTTAAAAAAATCCCTAAGTGGGTTATTTTACTGCTAACAGGTTATTAGGCACATTGAGAAAGACTTACACATTATTCTGTAATTGCTTGAGTCTCACAATAATATATAACTCATAGCTTGTTATATCTTTATAATTAAGCCATGTCATGTATGAATTGCTCAGTAGTGTGCCTTATCCAATCTCCTTTCTGAAATATTGAATATATGAATCTGCTTTTTCTCAGAAGCTCTCTGTATTGCCATTACTGGCCCCAGAAGTGAATGTCATCTGAAAAATTACCAGGTTACTGCATGGAAATACTGCACTTTTTCACACTGTTGGAAATACCACTTTCAAAATTGTAACTGTCAGACAACGAAAAGATAGTTTATAGATTTCAGTCCGCTTACACAGTGACTTATCTGTGCTGTCTTCCCTCACTGATACTCTTAGGACAGTTTTTCATGCACTTCTTCACATATCAAAGTATAGATTCTCTTGGACCGTGTTCCCTCTGTATGTGTCTCAGCTACATAGATGATTACGGTAATTGTGCGGATCTTCTCTGACACGCATTGTGTGCAAGTGCTGTTAGAGAAGGGTTGTAAGTTACAGAAAGAGGTATAGAAGCATCCATTCGCATGAAGGGACAGTTGTCTCCCCTTTTCTTTGGTGTCACTTTCAGTGGTTTCAATTTCCTGTGGTCGAGCCTGGTCTACAAATATTAAGTAGAAAGTTCAACAAGTGAACAATTCAGGAATTTTAAATTGCACACTGTTCTGGGAACAAGGTGAAATCTGGTCCCTGCTGTCTCACCCACCACCTGGGGCCCGAATCGTCCCTCCGTCTAGCATTTTCATGTTGTATCACCGGTCCTGTAGTCGCTGTCTTGCCTATCCCATTGATGGCCACGGTATTGTCGTGATTTGCCATGGTGTGTGGGACCCAATATCCAGCGGGCCAGGCATCTGTGGGCATCTTGGGTCTTATCCCCTTCAGATGTGGCTGGGGTGGGACTAGTCAGACATTGTAATTTTGGTGAGAAGTAATTAATGTACTTTTTGTCCATTTGTTTAACTAAGTGATTATCGAAGCGTCTTCCACATGTCATGGTGTGATATGTACATGCAATGGCCTGGACAGCTCAGTACCGTTAAGTGTCTCTTCTCCAGGCAGGAAGGCAGGAAGACATGTGGGGGAGAAGCTAATTACTAGGAAGAAAATTCCTGTTTTCCTGCAATTGGATTCGAATGTGATATACTCTAGGGAGGATTCTTTTTTTTTGCCGTACTGGGAATTGAACTCGGTCCCTTGTGCTTTCAAGGTCAGTAGAGTACCACTTGAGCCGAATCCTTAATCCTTTAGGAGTATTTTTTGACACAGTCTTTAAAATTTTAAATGTGGAGAAGTCTATCTTCATGTCAAAGTAGCCCAGAGAAAGATGGAATGGAGTCCAGTGTCTACTGAATTTAATTGTAGGACTCCAGGAGATGCGTTAAAGGAACCTAGAAACTATCGGGCCTGGGACTGTTGGTAAACTGCAGATAGGAATTGTGTTGGTCCCTTTATATCCTCCAAGAGGGGAAAATGTACTGATCAGTAGAGGGACATCAGTAAAACAGTTGTTGGCCCGCTTCTCTCCTAGCTTTGCTGCTTCTCTTAAGACACCACATTCTTCAGATGTCTCCAGTAGGCAGTGGGAGATGGCAGAGGTCCTTCTCAGGAGGAACCTGCCCACAGCTGCCGGTGGGGCAAACAGAACCACTTAATTTGTACAGACCTTCATCGCCGAGTTTCCTTTTTCTAAGTTCATTTTGTAAGGCAATATTTTAGCTCCCTTGTCTGATTCTTTATGCTTTTGTATTCCAGTACCTCCTGTTAGCTCTTCTTAATCTTTTTTCCCTCCTTAGGGCAGAAATTTACTAATTCAAATGTATTTTTACATTGGTCGTGGGATTGTGGTACATGTATTATCAAGTTTTCGGGATTCTCCTCTGGGGGTGGTTTTTTTTTTTTAGTTTTTCTCGTGTGTATGTATGTGTGTGTGTGTGTGTGTGTGTGTGTGTGCGCGCGCGCGTGCATGCGCGTATTTTGAATAAAGAATTGGCTGAAACAAGTGTAAATGGTGGCAAAGTTTTATATTTATTAAAGGTGTGAGGGAAAAGCCTCAGCACAGGGAGTTGGAGCTAAGTAAAAGTACGAAAAAAGGAAAGCATAAACACACTGATCACATACGTACAGAGTACATCTTAGTTCTTTTTACATCCCTTTCCCTCCTCTTCTGATTCCTTTATCTTAATCTTTTAGAAGCCTTTTGACTTTAGTTCATAAAGGAAACTTAGCAGACTGTAGTTACTATTATTCGTTGGACAGAAGTTTATTATCAGTAAGAGACTGGCTTGGTGAAGTTGTTTCGAAAGGAGTAAATGATAGTCTTTTGAGTACTTTCTTTTAAAATTGCAAAACAAAGAAAAATATGCTATAGAGCAGAAAGAAATTGTTGAATCTCAAAGGAGGCTCTCTAAGCATTTAATAACCTTGTGATCTGATGGTGTGAGTTTTCGCTCAGGATTTCTGATAGTAGAAAAACTGCTAAATAACATTGGAAGCGATCAATGGAGGTGCCTGAGCATGGATATTATTATGACTCTCGCTTTTACTCTCTTTTGGTGACTTTTTGAACTCCTAGCAGTCAGACAACAATCGGCTTTGAAGAAGCATTAATAGGGGGTTGGCTGAATGCAAATGGAAAGCCGGCTCCCTAACTGACCGGTTCACGTTACACACACAAGAGCTCTGGCTTCAGTGCTGTGGGAGACGCGGGAAGCAGGAATCATTCTTCTCAAGGTTACCTTTTGTTGTCAAAACACTCAGCATAAGGCAGGCATGGTGGCTATACCTGAAAAGAACAAAGCACCATTAAATATAATAAATCAGCATTCAGAAAAACTAACTACCAAGGCCATCTCACTCAGGAGCATTCGCTTACGAGACTAAAGTTAAAAAAAAAAAGAAGAATAAAAAAGAAAAGAAAAAGAAAAAGCAACAACAAATAAAACTTCACCACAGCAAATCCAGATGGATTTGGGTGTTCTCTTTGAAGTGAGAAATCTGTATAAGGAAACAAGTGTGCTTGGCCCAAGCTCAGTAGTGCAAAGCTTATTGAAAAATATATAGTTGATATTGTGAAGTAGAAAATATTTAAATGGAAAGAGTGTAAGGGTAAATAATGAGGGGTAAACGAATGTAGTAATAGTAAAGAAAAAAGAAAAAGATTGTGTATATAGGGGGCAAAGGGTTGCAGGTCGGGGGAAAAAGGAAAAAAATGAGAATCAAAGTCATGTCATATTCTGGTACAAACTTTTAATGTTGAATGCGATTATTGTGTGCATTCATACTGTACCAATAAAGATAATTAAAAAAAAAAAGAAAAATATTTGTGGTCATGTTCAAGTACAAATGCTCCATAAGGAATGTGCTCATAATGGGTACCTAAAGTGTATCAGTAAGCTCAATAAAGGGGAAGAAAAGAAAATTATTTGTGGAAAAGAGTAATAGGAGAAGGAATATAAGATGCAACTAGTAAGTTTTATATGTGGATGAAGTTCTGTGCATTTGATGAGAATATAATAAAAATATCCTTAAAAGTCACTTAAAATTTCCCATAGGTGTGGACAACATTGTTTTTTAAGAAGTCTGAATGAATCGGACAAACACTGCTTTTTAAAAATTTTTATTTATTTATTTTTAAACAAATAATGAGGGGGTTTGCTGTGTTGTTTTTAGTGACTCAGGACAGAAGACCAATATTGGAAGAACTCTTTTTCATTCTGGGTTGGGAAACCAATTTTTATTAGTTCCATGAGCAAAAATGCCTCTTTATTCTTTTACAGATAAATGAGAAAAAAATAAACCTTTGTTTTTCAAATAAATCTTTAGGCAACAAAGAAAAAGGAGGTTTTTTTTTTTTTTTTCCCGAGAAAGGCCTATGCCTCATTACTTCTTCTATGACTGCTTCTTGTAGAACTGCATTAAAATGCCGGTTTTCGGGGCCGGGGAGTTAGCTCAGTGGTTCCGGCACCTGTCTTGCAAGCGCAAGAACCTGGGTTCGATCCCCGGTAACAACATACCATCCTGGGTGTGGAGACTCATGCCCAGCAGCAACCAGTACCACATACCGCAGTGCCGGGCGTGGTGGCTCACGCCTGTAATCCCAGCACTCGGAAGGCAGAGGCAGGAGGATTGCTGTGATGTGAGCTGGAGGCTGAGCTGAGGGCCAGCCTGAACCACAAAGCGAGACCGTGTCTCAAAAAACCTAAAAAAAAAAAAAAAAGCCGGTTTTCTTTTTAGTCCAATTGTGACACTTTGGCACTGTATTTCTCTGCATTCCTTTCGAAATGTGTTTTTATACAGTGTGAAGCACGTCTCTGCACAGCTCCTGTTTTCCTGAGGGTGTCAGTGTGGGCGTGTGCGTGTGTGCGCGTCATGGACACCTGTCCTCCCAGGTGTCCCCGCCCAGGTTCTCTTGTCATACTTCTGTGTTGTCAGATGGGCACATGTCTTAGATTTTTATTTTTTCTTCATATTTGTCACCACATCACCTCTATTTTCTTGTGCCCTGAATTTTTCTTGTTTTACTCAAATAGGGCAATAATCAAATTCTGATCCAGCTACTTTTATTTTTACTAGAAGTTGGTTTAGTATAATGGCAAGCACCCCTCAGTGTGACGGAAGATGGGGCCCAGAGTCAGGCTCATATATTTACCGTGCCACTGAGAAGGACATCTCACATCCTTGAGTTGTACTTTTTTTAATTACAAAAGAGAGAAAATATGTTCCTTGTAAACAGAATGTGACATAAGGAAAGAGTGCCAAATGGTGACGGGTATGTGGGTAGATTAGAATTTCCATGCTCTTATTATCATCTTCTATAAAAGCTCTCTTCATGATGGACATTCAGGGACAACTTTGGAATTCATTCTCATATTTATTCAACTCCACCTGATTGTTTTACAGATCTGTACTCCAGCCAGCCCATCTCATCCTTCTTCAGCAGACCTTCAGAAGGTGAAGTAAGGCTGTTGAAGCCTGCTTAAGACACCTTCTGTGGTACACACACCCTATTTTGACAGAAAATACTGAATAACAGAAGCAGTTTTCTCTATTGAAGGCCCACCTTTTGGAGATTCTTATCTTATCCAAAGTGTGAAGAAATTCACAGAGAGGGTTGATTTATCTTTACATGGAATGCAAACTGTATATCCCTTTCGAAAAGCATTTAAGTGTCTGTTTGGCCTGTCCCCGAAGCAGTGGTATGACTTAGTATGGGGTTGATGGCTGAATTTTAGGTACCTAGTTTCGTTGAGTGATAGTCATCATGGACTCTGTGTGTGTCCTGTAATGTGTGTGTTTGTGTGTACATGCCAATGTACATAGGCAAACTCACTTTTTTGTTTTTTTGAGTCCTGGGGATTGAACCCAGGAGCTGCTGCATGTGAGGCAAGCACTGTACCTCATGCTGACATACGTCACGGCTCTTCTGGAAATCTCTAGGTTCATTTTCCCGCTGTGGTACTGACAACCCTCAGCCAGATTTTTCTCTTTGGTTGGTTGTTTATTGGTAGTGGTTCTAAGCGTCTTTTAATGGACTGATGAGAAAGAAATTGTAGAGGCAGGGAGGGGAGGAGGGAGAGAGGGAGAGAGGAGAAAGAAAGAGAGAGAATGTGTGCATGTACTATATATGTGTATCCTTCTGTGCAAGTATGTATGTATATGGCGGCATTCCAAAGCCTTCCAGTATTCCGTGACATGGTTGTAGTTTCCATGGAAGTGGACTCACTGTCGTCAGCTGGAGGAGTGCATTTGTGCTGTTGGCTCCCGGTTCTTTTTTCTTTTTTACTATAGAGACTTCCTAGAAAGTGGCAGGAAAGCCAAAAGTTTAAAAAACAGTGATTTGATTTTAAAACATGGTTATAGTTATATTTAACTGTTGCTAGGTGCTCTATACCTCTGCATTTTTTGAATTTGAAGTTATTTTATGAGGCAAGTGTTTTTTTTTTTTTTTGAGACAGGGTCTCGCCTTGCGGTTGAGGCTGGCCCTCAGCTCAGCCTCCAACTCACATCACAGCAATCCTCCTGCCTCTGCCTCCTGAGTGCTGGGATTACACGCGGGAGCCCCCACGCCTGGCACTGTGGTATGTGGTACTGGTTGCTGCTGGGGTGAGTCTCCATGCCCAGTATGGTATGTGGTTTCCGGGGATCGAACCTGGGTCCTTGTGCTTGCAAGACAGGCACCGGAACCACTGAGCTAACTCCCCGGCCCTTATGAGGCAAGTGTCTTGAACAGAAAGCTTTGTTAGGGGATGTAAAGACTGAATTAAAAAAAAAAAAAAGAGGGGTTGGGGATTTAGCTCAGTTGTTCTGGCATCTGCCTTGCAAGCACAAGATCCCAGGTTCAATCCCTGGTAACCACATATCACAATGCCAGATGTGGTGGCTCACGTCTGTCATCCCAGCACTCAGGAGGCAGAAGCAGGAGGATTGCTGAGAGTTAGAGGCTTGTCTGGGTTACATAGTGAACGCAGGGCCAGCCTGAACTACAAAGTGAGACTCTGTCTCCAGAAAAAAAAAAAGAAAAGGAAATCCAAAGTGCCACAATTTCTGAACCAACAATTTTAAATAAATGGGGTTTAAATTGGGGACTGAAAGGTGTAACCTGAAATAGGAGGAGCCTGTGACCGGGGTAACAGAGCCCAGAACAGCCACCGTGGGGGAAGGGCTGCGAGGGTAGAGCTGCAAGGGAACGCTGCCCAGAGGGCACACTTTCTCGTCATTGTGGCTGTTTAGAGGGGATTTTCACAGATTATTTATACCTATTTTCCAACTGAGTAGACAAGCTCCTCAAAACCTTGGGTTTAGAAAGTAAGGAAAATAGGACAGAAGGAGAAGCATGCTTACATTTTAATTGGAGTGTGAGAGTGGAGAGTTAATAAATCTAGATGGTTCTACAATTAAAAAGCAATAGCGGCATATAGATGGATTACTCAAGAGAAAAGAGAAGAGATGGAATCGCACCATCAGACAGGAAAGTCAGCAAGATGGTAATCTCAGCTTGGTTGCGGCTTTTCTTTGAGGTCTGTATTCAGTCACGATTCTTTGGGTTTCCTGTGTCAAAATCTGAATTTGAACCACTTTAGGCAAACAAGGCCAGGAATGTAGATTCACCTGAAGTCAGGAGCCCCAGGAAAACCAGGGTTTCTCTGTTTCGACGCCCGTCTGTGCTCATCCTGATTTGTTCTGCCGCGTCTGCAGGGTCATCTTTTCTTTCGGGCGGGCCTGTCTGCATCAGCAAACTTTAGTTTGCCTCCACCTCCAGCTTGCCTCCTTCCTCTCCACCTCCAGCTTCCCTAGTGCAGAAGGTGGCTCTGTCTCAAGAGGATCCCTCTCTTCTCCAGCTGTGGCAGCAGAGCAAGCTTCTGGGGACGGCCCTTTGGAAGCCGACCTGGCCATCTGGACTGTGGTGACAGGGACTGAAGTCTGCAGTTGCAGCTTCCCTTTGGGGAGGAGGCATTTCCCAGAGCAGTGGGGGAAGACACTGTGGAAACAAACAAGGAGAGGTTTACCACTAGTGGTCTTTTGAGAAAAGAAGCTAATTAACTATCATTCAGTTCTCTTCAGTGTAATTATCCAGGAAGCACTTGTAGAGTTTAGTTTTGAGAGAAGCTCAAGGTATAAAAACTTTACAATTTAGTGCGGCCTTTACACCTGGGTCTGCGATAGGGTCTTTTATGTGTGTTGTCCTTTTGATCGTACTATTTGTTAGAGGTGAGTATTTCCATCTTAGGGAATGTGGAAGAGGTTCGGGAAGTTGAGATGACCACGTGACCAGCACGAGGCAGAGCCAGAATTCAGATGATCAACCAGTATCTGGAATGTCGTGCCGGGTACCGGCCCACGTGGTGCCTGCTGTTTGGTTAGCTTCATCAGAAGATGCCTAGAATGAGTTATAACAGTAACATCCTTTAAGTGCTTTGGTAAATGAGTCTGAATGATGGAATATTACAGAAGAATAATAATAGCATGTATAGAAGGAAATTTAGAGATCATGTAGGACTTGGGTTTTCAGACTTTGTGACTTTCTACCATGGAATTTCTTTACATGAAATGTTGTTTGAATCAGACATAAAGTGGATAAAATCATCCCATCCTGCAAGGTTGAGATCCCATGGGCATAACCACTTCTTTCTTGAGGTCTGAGAGTTTCTTAGAGGCTGTTTTGACATCTTTTGTCTGTGGAAACCGAGGTCCAAATGAGGTAGATGGCTTGTTCTCTTTCACGTAATTTTATCTTACAGAGATTTCAGTCACATTCCTTTTTCATTTGTTAGATGGTTGACAGTCTGATGCTAATGAAGATTAGTATGAATTCAGAATTACCCCAAATAGTTTCATCCGCCGGTTCTGTGGTATTTTTTCTGTAGCCACATACACCAGTTCCCTATCACAGCTCGTAAGCGTCTAGGGCATTTGGTCCCGTGCTTTGAGGTGGACCACTGTACACCGACTGGACTAGTTCCTTCGTCTTCAGAAGTTTATACTACACTTTGACTCCTTTTAACATCCATGAGGTTCTCGATACATATTTAAGTAGGGGAGTGTCAGAATTTGGATATAAGAAACTCTTTTGGGTAATATTCAGATCTCATGGAAATAAATAGTTTTTATGTTTTTTTCCAACGTGAAGTATGTCCTCTTTGCAGCTAGGAATGTGAGCAAAGCGGTGTTCTGGTGAATGGCACTTAGCGTCCGATTGGCTGTGAGAAGCGCGAGTGCTTTTCACCAGGCCCCGCTCTCTTTTCTCTTAGGTGAGTCCAGCCCTACCCGCCGCGAAGCGGTGAAGAGGAGGACGGCGGAGTATCTCATGCGGGTGGAGAGCATCTCTGGCCTCTACAGAAGACCGCCGCTGGATGGTGGGTCTCAGGTACGTCGTGTGCTTTGTTTGTATTTCCTTTAGCGATATTTTGCTACCTGGTCTCTCAGCTTTATTTCTAATTAAAATACTTAAGGATTTTGGTCTCTGGAATTTTATTCGTAATTTTCTTAAGTTATTGGTGGAAAGAAAAGTCATTTTAGCAAACCAGCCATTGCGGGATACCGTGGGGTTTATTTGTTTTCACCTTTTGTTGGCCCTTTCTTGGTCCCTTTCCGTACCTCGGTCTTGCCATCTGTAAGATGACATCAATTCATATTCTTCTATCTGTCAGTACTCGGGAGCCAGGGTGTGGGGCCTATGGGTTGCGGAAAGCAGAGTTCGCAGAGTGAAACATCCTTGGAAAGGCCAAGTTCAGCCACTCTGACGCTGTGGGCTATCAGGCTGAGTTTGACTTCTTGGTACTTTATTACTGTGTTTTCCTTTTGGGCTTCATTGCTAACTTATTTTCCCCTGGTGACGATGATTATTTTATATGCTGAGAAGGACTAGTTAGTCCCGTGCCAGGTGGGGCTGGCCTGCCAGAAGCAGCCCGACCCGGCGCCTTTTGGAAAGTCAGGATCCAGCCCCACCCTCGCCCGGAAGCCGGAGCTCCGCTGCACAAGGCCCTCAAGTGCAGTGCGAGTGCCTTACGGTTTGAGAAGCCCTGCACCTACCGCCAGAGAAAATAGAAATGGTGCTGGGTGAGGATGGGAGCAGTAAGTGCAGGTGCGGTGGGCGTGCCACGCAGCCACTTCAAAACCAAAACCAATAAAGCGGAAAAAACAAAAGAAAGCTCAAAACAGAAGCACAGGCGGGCTCCCCCAGCCTGAGGAGTAGGTTTTAATGAGTATGCGGGCACCAGTGCGGTACAGACAGAGGCTATAGGAGCTCGGTTGGAGGGTGCGTGACGGAGTCTTCCATGTCTTTACCAGGAGAGTGTCGACGACCGAGTGGGACCCGCAGGCCTCTTGTCTCCTGTCCTTACTGCTTCCTGTAGTCTTGGGATAGCTGAACACAGCCGCTCTTTCTTCCCCCAATATCATCTGCCACAGAGGCCAGGAGATAGGACTGAAAAATCGAACTTTTTCTCATCAAGGAAATCAGCCTGTGGACCCCTCCTCTTTTGAAACAAGGGGCCTCGGTTACCCCTAAGGACATTGTTTTATGAGTAAGATTTCATCCCTTTCGTTACTTTGTCATGTTATATGGCATAATTTGCTGCTTCTCAGTTTTCTCATCTGGGGAAAAGAAAAGCCCAGCCCCCCAGGAATGTTGGGCTTGATCTCTAAATTCTCTTTCTGTTCTTAAAATTCTGTAGATTTCACCATCCGAAGAAAAGAATAGATCTGTAGGATTCTACCCAATTTAAATGCTACATATAAGAAATACAAGATTTTTTTTTATTGATGACTGTTTCATGATCCTTCTTTGTTCGTTCCTCTGATCTTAAACTTACAGAAGTTTAAAGTAGAAAGAGAAGTTTAATGATCGCATTGCCTTTGGTCTTTCCCTTGTAACAGTTTCACCGTTCCTGTCCATCAAGAGGAGCCTCCTGAGTCACTGTTTTCACTGAGTTCTTTCTCATACTTAATGGCTTTTCTTCTCGGCATTCAAGGCCTTTAACTTTAGACTTTTTAGTATTTAAGGCCTATAATGATGGGCCCTAAGTGTGTGATTTTATTTTCTGTGGTTCTCCAGTGAATATTGTTTTGCCCATCAGGCCAGTATCTTTTCAATCTTCTATGCACTATCCTTTTCTTCACTAAATTTTCACATAGCATTTATTTATTTTATTTTATTGGAGACAGAGTTTAGCTGTGTAGCACAGGCTAGCCTTGAACTTGAGGTGATCCTTCTGCCTCTGCTTCCTGAGTGTTGGGATTATACGTGTGTGCCATCACACCCAAGTCCACAGAGCATTTAAAATCACATTTAGTTCCACTTAATTCTGAGACTAGTTTCTGTATTCTATATTCTAACTAATGACTGATCTCTATAGTCTTGTATTTTTATGAGAATTATTTTTGTTTGACCTCTCATGTATTTATTTTGTCTTCTCAAATAAGTACACTTGTGGAGATGGACGGTCACGCATGCTGTTTGATGATTTATATCCCTTTCAGCTACTACGCACATAGTAGGTGTGCGGTAATATTTGTTATTACAAATATTAATTTGTTATTACAAATGTATTTGTTATTACAAGGAATGGTAGAGATCTTTGTAGTTTGCTTTCATTTTGGATTAAGTCATGGAAATATGTAAATTTCTTTGGAAACTGAAAGATTCTGTGTTATCCGGGGATACATAGGCATGAAGAGGAGCTAGGTACATTGCAGGCTTTCGACCATTATTCAAAGTCAAGCCCAAAGTATGAAATAGGAAGCATTCTTTGTGCCCCACAACTTCCCCCACATGTGGCTTTTGCCGAAACCCACGCAGTTTTTCCGATTTGTAATAAAGTGTAGCAACGGCAGCATTTTGACTTCTCTGAAAGTGCTGTGCACTAGAGGAAGTAGTGGGGGTCTGGTGGAGAATCTTCCTGTCACTGACCACAGACAAACTCTGCACTCTTCTGAGCTTCCCTTTGCTCATCTGTCAGATGGGACCATGATGGGAATTTCTTGTATGCATCACAGTCAGGGTGGGACAAAGCATAAACATGAAATTATCCAATGAAATTGAGATAGGAAACTATTTCTGTTTACATGGACATTGAAATACCTTGATAAATGCTTTATGTCCTTAAATATTCCTCTTAGATGTTAAGCTTTTAGTAGCTTGTGAACTGAGATGTCAAGTAAGTGTTTTCAAATATATCCAAAAAATCTCAATCGAGTCAGTTTCAATTATTAGCATATACGATCCAATTGCCATTATTACTAACTTTCTCAAGTATCTTAAAAAAATAAGAATTTTCCCCCAAAACACTACCATTTTATCTACACTGAAATTAGTATTTGCTTGCTAAACCTGAAAATAAACCAAAAATTGGAAAGCAATTAGGATTGCCCCTTGTGGCACATTTCACAGGTGGTGGTGTTCCTGGCTGTAGATGTTGACTGTCTGGGCACCCTTCCTCCCCAGCTTTCTTCCGCCCGTCCTGTCTCTGGCCTCCCTCACTCCTTCCGGCTGGGCAGAGCCCAGCAGTGCGCCAGGCGCCAGGCGTGCAGCTTGACTGTGGGAACGGAGAGAGCGCGCTTCCTGACACTACCGGCTGCTCTCCGGCCCTGCCCGTCTGCACAGGGACTTGAAGTGGTGTCCGACATGTTGTTCTGTCCTCCCAGAGTTGCTCAGTCAAGATGTTTTGTCTTCCCTTTGTGGGGCCAAAAGGATTCCTCTGTATTCTACTAGATTTTTGATAATAAGATCTGCTCTAAGCATCTGATAAAATTTTATGTCTCTTTATCTTTTGCAGTCTTGTCATTTTAATATAAGGGATAACGTAGCAGGACTTTCTGGTTGTAAATGCCACGTGGAGGTGCCCTTAGAGTAATTTAAAAAAAAACATTTAATGGTTTATTTTGCTGAAAGAGAAAAACTAAAACCATAAATGAAAGTTAGAGTTAATTTTAGTTTTGAGGGTATGACTGAAATACCCCTTCCTGTTTTTATGGGTCTTTTTTTCCACATCACAGATACTCAGATATTTGAAGAAAAACTTTGTCGAATGAGGCACCTCCTATTCAGCCTCGGTGGGAATAATTGCTGGCTACGTGATGGAGTTTCTTAATGTTTCCTCATTGGCCATTTTTTCTGATTAACTCCAGTCTGCCATTTTGTCTGAAGACATGGTATAAATTTACAAAATAGCCTTAAGCAACTGTATTTTCATGAAGAGAGAGGATGGCTCGTGTGCTTCCTTTTCCAGGTGTACCAATAATTCATTGTTCTTTAGTTTCCCCTGCTAAAGTACTGCTGAGCCGTCTGGGGTAAATAGTAATTTGTAATTGACTGCTGGCCCGGTTTTCTGTAACTCTTAAAGTTTCACGACAGCTATATAGTTCTACATGGGATCATCGCTGTAGAAGCTATATCAGCTCATTAATTTCCCTTTAAAAATTTTTGTTTTCAGTGTTATGATTTATTTACTTGCAACTTTTTTCTTCCTTCTTTTTGATTATCTTTAGTTTTGATTTTTTTATTTTGCATTACAGACAAACAGAAACTTCCTCCTTTTATCTTTCTGTTCTCTGATTTATGATAAATTGAGTTTCCTTTGGCCTGGCATTTGCTTCAGCAGGCAGTCTTCCTTCAAGTACCTCCCTGATTGATGTATAATCTTTGATATCTTCCATTAGCCTCCAGGATCACTAAGTTCAAGGCCCCCTTGGAACCTAAGGAGCCCTGCCGAGGAGCTGAAGGCCTTCCGAGTCCTTGGGGTGATTGACAAGGTAATTCTTCAGTGTCTCTTCAAGAGTTCAGTCATAAATTGACTGCATGCTGACATTCTGTCTTTGAAGCTTGGGATCTTAAGGATATGAAACAAAAGGAGAAAATGACTCAAATGCATCTGCACTTTAAAATAACAAAAGCAGAAGAGAAAAAGCTTTTATGTAAGCAATTCATGTAAGGTCATGCAAAATATATTTGAGCAGAAGGAGAAGGTGCATATTTGTTGGCATTCAATTGAGTAAGGGGTTTTATTTTATAAAAGTGGTATAGCAGGAACACTGTGCGAGCAAAACTTATGAGTTGGTGTTGTTCAACATTAATTGCTGTAGTCATTCTAATGGTCAAAAAGAAAACAGTACCATCGAGTACCACTTACTGAGCACCTATGTGTGTCAGACCTTATGTTAAGCAGTGCAGAGAAAACAGTTTATTTAATTCTTCTCAGGATCCAATTACAGTATTTGCATCTTTGTGGGAAAGTGTTAGACATAAGTGACTTGTCTAAGTCACACAGCTCACTTAAGGGAATTCTGGGATTTAAACTGTGGGATTTGTTGAACCCCCAAACTGTACTTTTTTCCAGTGGAGAGAATTTAATACACAATATGAGTGTGAGCACACATACACAGACACATTTATACTTGCAATAAAGAATGCTGAGCTAACAGATGTCTATCAGTAAGTATAGGTAAGATTGGGAACCTCTCAGATATGCCCAGTAGTAGCAATACTATACCTGTTGGTAGTTTATGATTGTAACTTAAAATCCAGCGACATGGATTTCAAGCTATATTTTAAGTGTATTTGATCATCAGGCACTTTATCATCACTGTGAGGTAAAATACCTTTTTTAATATAAAGGTATAAATTAATATAAATATTTTTCATCATTAAACATCTTTTCTGAAGTACCTTGACATTCATTTGTAATGCTTCTTGTGTTCTTTGAGAATTTCTCGTGCTCTTAAGTATGCATGTGATGCTTTGTTAAAATCAAAAATATGCAATACATTTCCAGCAATTTGGACAATAATGAATGATTTGAAGTGTTCTAAAGGGAACATCAGATAGTATATTTCATGAAGCTATTTTATTCACACAAGCATCATTTTTCTCAAGTTTATATGACATTAGTTTGGATTCAAGAATTCTAATTAATGTAGGTGGACTTTGTTGTTGTTGTTAGAGTCTGGAGCGTTGCCTTCACCGTTTTTTTTCTGCAGCCTTTTCATTGGGAGGACATCCTACTTGGTAGTGGATAGAAACAAAATAGTAACAGAGTAGGTGGGAGAACTTGGGTTTCTGTGCAGATAACTCTGCCTTCTTGCTACATAGCTTTTGCTTTCTCTCTGAGGTTTTCCTTTTCATACAATGTGACCTTTCACTGCGATGCAGTAAGTTTCAGGGCACCGGGAAGTCCTGCGCATGAGCACAGAGGTTGATCCAGAGGACTTCTGGCAGAGAGGCCTTCCTGAGTTCTGTACTGGCACCTAATTTCTTACTCTGTTCTGTTAGCCTGGGGAGTGTGATTGCTGTTTAGCAGATGACATTTTTTTAAATTTTGAGACAAAGTCTCGCTTTTGGAGTTCAAATTGGCCCTGAGCTCAGCCTTGAGCTCAGGCAGCAATCCTCCTGCCTGTTTCTCCCAAGTGCTGGGATGACAGGCATAAGCTACCACGTCTGGCACTGTGGTATGTGGTTCTGACTGCTGGTGGGCGTGAGTTTCCACGCCCGGCATTGTTGTATGTGGTTACTGTGGATTGAACCTGGGGGATCAAACCTGGGCCCTTGTGCTTGCAAGGCAGGTGCCAGAACCACCTAACTAAATCCCTACCCCCAAATGTCATTTTTAAAGTAAAGTTTAGGAAATAAGTTTCTTGGGAATTAAAAAATTTTGCATATAAATCTTTTAAATTTATAATATAGTCTATAAAAACATGGTAGGTAGATTTTTAAAATTTGAATTGTTGTTTGAGGTGAATTCCTTTCTGTTGTACTGAGGAATAACCAACACATAATGTGTACCAATACATATTTATTGACTAAATGAAATAATTTAAAATATATCAAATGTAGAGTGACACCTACTGGTTTATTGTGAGACTGCTGCTTAGTATGTAAAAGGTATGTGTCTTTACCCTGAGGGGCAGTAATTTCATAGCTGTATGTTTGTTTAGTGTTCAAAGAGAAATAAATGACTTTCTATTCTTTAATTGGGATTATAAAATCCCTCATTAATGTAGTTATGCAACAAGAGACTTAGCATTAAGGCTCTTGGAAAAATAAGCTTGTGTGCATTCAGTTGTAAAAATGATCAGGCTGGTGAAAACCTCAACATTTTGTCGCAGGAGAGAGACATCTGCGAAACAAGGAGCTGTTCAGCATGGTAATGCCATGTGAGATCTTCAGATGTCTGAGAGCTGTCTTGGATAGGGGGACTATGCCAGGCTTTGTCTAAACCTTCAGGGTGAAAGGGTTTATTAATTTAGCTTATGATTAGAAATATGGTTCAAGAGTTACTGTCTTGAGTGTGGGGTGTAGCGGAGTGGGAAAGTACTTGGCTAGCATGTCTGAAGTCCTGTATTCCATCTCTAACACTCTCTCTCTCATACACACACACACACACACACACACACAGTTACACTCACACAACTAGTACTTTGAGCAAAGTCAGACTGGATTCCTTCAGATCTCATGAGCTTTTTGTCAGTAGGGATATTTGAGTGAAGGCTGAAGATCAGAGGTGGGGATATTTTAGAGGGAATTTAAACACTGGATGTATTTTGACATTAGATAATTTCTAAAATTTTCTTTAAGCCCCCTGACTCATGCACACATGGTTTTCATGTAGCAAAAGCAAGAGAGAGAAGAAATTAGTGCAAGAACTATGTTGGAATATGAGGATAGATTACTGTTGCATTCAAACAGGTTTTTGACTATTTAATTTCAATCTTCTGTGTCTGTATATGTGATATCAGTATATGTGGAGTGTATGGTTTTGTGTATAAAGGATAAAGGAGCCCATGGTGCAGTTAACAGTAATGCACAATGACCCGTTTCCCGATTTTTATATTGTATCGTAGCTATAGAAGTTGTCCCTCTGGGGGGGAAGCTGGGCAAAGGGTAAATGGGGTTCTTTGTACCATTGTTGCAACTTCCTGTAAGTTAAAAGAAGTTTTAAAAAAAAAGGCTGAAAAGAACACTGACTTGAACACTACAGTGATAATACGAGGATTTATCCCTGCACTGCCGGTTAGCACTTTTGGTTTAAGTGTCACTAGGGTGTTATGTATAGGTGTTCATATGAAAGTATGGGGTGTTCCCGTGGAAGACTGATAAAGATATTGTTACTTTTGAAAAACAACTTAAGTAGGTTACTCTGCAAATTATGGTTATAACGAATCCATTGGTGCTTACTGGGTCTCGGGCCCGCGCTTTGAAAGGAGGCTGACTTCCTAACGTCATCTGGTGTTTTCACTGATGAGACAGTTTTTTTTTTTTCCTCTCTTTTGGACACAGGGTCTTGCTTTGTAGTGTAGGCTGGCCCTGAACTCACTTTGTAGCCCAGGCTAGACTTGAATTCTTGGTAATCCTCCTGCCTCTGCCTCCCGCGTTCTGGGATTACAGGCATGAACCACTGCACCCAGCACTGCGGTATGTGGTACTGGGGATTGAACTCCAGACCTTGAGCTTGCCAGGTAGATGCTGGAGCCACGAAGCCAAATCCCTGGCCTGAAGCAGTATTTTTGCAGGGAGGGTGGTCTCTCAATGTTATCTGGTGTTTTGCTGATGAGGCAGTTTTTGGTTAGCATGTCACTGGACAAATACTGGGGCTTCTATTTTGTAGCTAAAATATGGGTGAGATAATTTGTGGGGATTGTTTAAATTGAATAGATCTTAAAAGATTGGGACTTGCTTTCCTTAAGGTACCCAAGCACATCCTGTATGAACATAAAAAGGGAAATTATCCTCACCCGGACCACAGGTGCATCAGTGTTTGGATATTTTCTCATTAAGGAACAATGGGTTGAACTGATTTAACTTGGAAGTATTCCTATGTGTCCCTCATTGAGACAATGTGACAAAAATATTACCTGGGAACTTTAATGGTATCATGTGACAATAAATTGCACTTTTACATCTGGGAAAGTTGAAAAAGGAGTCCTTTCCCCTGTTTCTTGTGCTAAACAGGGGTGACTTCTGGCAATTACATAGAAAACAAGACTAAGTAGATTGAAAAGTTGGGTGAAAGAAGGTGCTGCTGACCTAGAGAACTACAAAGTTGTGACTTCTCTCTTTTCTTTTTGCTTGGTATTTCTCAGATTGGATGTTGGAGAAATGGGCAGTTTGTTTGAGCCAACAAGTCCAGACCAAAACAAAACAAACACCCTAAACAAAAGTCTGTTCTTTCTAGCCAAAGCTAGTAAGGCAAAAAACTTCAGCCAAAACAATGCACAATAACTACTCTGTTCTAGTCCAGCATTACAGAAAAACTGGGACTCATTTCCTCCCAATAACAAAGGCCAAGTGGGGCTTCGGTACCTCTGTCTGTGCCAGGAGGTAGCCATGAGCTCCAGCGCTCCTGCTGCCCAGGGTCCGAGGAAGCCCCCTAGAGATTCAGAACCTTGACACTACCCAGGGGCAGACAGGTGACAAGACACCTTGTTTTTCCCCGCCAGGATGTATCAGTGAAGGTCTGAGCTTCTGCCTTTGTTGAGCAATAAGTAGGAGTTCCAATTTCTTTCCTCAGGTATGAGTGAAGGCTGCATGTGGAAAGTGACCTCCAGTAACAGAGTGATGTTAGAGGGACAGGCCTCTACGGTGAACACTTACTGAGATCTTCAGTCTAATAACATAATACGAAAAAGTCCAGCTTTCCATGGAAAGTCACCTGTCATCCAATAACCAGGACGATTTCAACTTGCATGAGAAAAGAAAACCCACTAATGCCAGCACTGAAACGACACAGGAGGAATTATCCGAGGACTTTTAATGACAGCCTTCGTGAAAGTGTTTCATTTGCACATATGAGAAGCAATGAACAAACAGTCTTAGCAAAGGAACAGAAGATGTATGTGAAGATGTCTCTGTCCCTATCTCTATCTCCAAGTGTCAGTTGTACAGCTGAGAATACAGGGAGAGAAAAAGTAAACTCAGTGGGCTGCACAGCAAAGTGGAGAAGACAGAAGAGAGTTTCTGACCTTGAAAACAGAGCAGAAGAAATTGCTCCATCTGAACAGAGTGGGGGAGGGGTGAACAGAGGCCGAGGGATGTGTGTGACGAGAGGAGAGGGTGGAGACTGTCACTGGGCTCACACAGAAAGAGGGAAACCATGGCGGGACGGAAAGGACTTGAGGAAATCGTGGACAGACACAAACCTACCAATGAACCTGCAGACATAAACCTACAAGTCGATTGATCCCCAAGCAAGGCACAAAACAGTTCGCGGCAAGGCCCATCAGAAATCTCACTTTAAAAAACTAAAGATGAGGAGAAAATATTTGAAAGGAACATGAGAGACACCACTTTACCTATAAACAAGACAATAGTTGATTACAGTTGAAATGACAGTGAGCTTTTTATTAGAAAGGCCAGAAAGATGTGGCACAACATGTGTAAACACTGAAAGAAAAGAACTGTAATTCAGATTTTATAACCTACAGAAGGATGAAGGGTAATAGAAAACTATGGCAAATTTTCAAATTAAATTTTACAAATTTTCAAATTAAAAGACATGTTGCCATTAATTGCTTTCAATGTGCTCCTCATGCTTTGAACATACTTATCCATCTTTCTTGCCACTTTCTAAAGCAGTTGTGGAAGTCCTCTTTCCTAAGTAGCTTTTTGAGGTGTGACAAAATATATAGTGAATGCTGCTGCTAAGCGCCACAGAAAGAAAGGCAGACTTGTAAAAACATACTGTTGTGACCTCATCCACCTTATTTACCTGAATCATCTGGCATTTGTGACCTCTGGCTCTTCCCCAAAGTCAGAAGGACGGTGAAAGGTAAATGTTTCGAATCCATTCAGCAGACTGAGGTCGTCACAACAAGCCACTGAAGACACTCGTGGGAGGGAGCTTGCAGGACTGCTTCAGAGAGTGGGAAGAACGGTGGATAAGTGCATTCAAAGCAAGGGGGGTGTATTTTTTGGACCACACGAGTGGCAGTGCCCCCTTTACTGTAATACACTTTTAAAATTTAAACATATACTGTATTATTCTATCACATCTCGTATCTTTCAGGAATGAAGGTGCTATCAAAATATTCTCAAATGAAGAAACAAAGAAGAACCTTCCACTAACAAACCTACCGTAAAAGAATAAAGTTAATTTTCTAGCAAAGAAAAGAGTGTTAGGAAGAAAAAAGAACAACGAAGAGCATACAATATTAGTAAATAAAATAGACTTTCCTTTCTTCACTGTACTAAATTGTAGTCCAAGGAAAAATTGCTAATATTATCTGATGTAATTTTACATGTATGTAGAGAAAATATTTGTAGCAATTATAAATAGGGAAGAATAAAAGGATATCTGTGAAAGGGAGAAAAAGTTTCCACACAGCTTGAATGTACTCCAGCAGACTATGGTTGTTTATGTATATCTTACATAATATATGTAAGATATACCAAGACAGAGAAACAAGTAAAAAAAGCAGTATATAAAGAGATGCACTAAGAACACTCTAGATAACTAATGGGGAATTCTAAAAAATGTTCAGATAATTCATGAGAAGCCAAGAGTAGAAAACAGAAATGAAAACAGAGGACAAACAAATGAAAAAAATTACAAATTTAAGTCCTAACACATTGTCAATCACGTTAAATATAAATGATATAGATATATAAATTAAAGAAAAGAGATTAGCAGAGTATTTAAAAAGGCGACTCAGTTCTATGGTGTCTACAAGAATCTTACTTCAAGTACAATGGTATAGATAGGTTGAAAATAGAAGGATAGGGAATAACATATAGAAACATTAATAAAAAATATGACTACATTAATATTAGATGAAGAAGGCTTCGGAGCAAAAAAGTGATCAGAAACAGAGGAACATTGCATGATATAAGAGTCCATCCCCCAAGAATACACAGGAGCCCTAAATATGTTTATACCAGATATTTGAGTTGTAAAGTATATGAAACAAACCCTTAGAGGGCTGAAAGGAGAATTATAATGAGAGAGTATAATTGCAATTATAATTAGAGATTTCATACTCTCTCAACTATTGATTGAACAATCTGACAGAAAACTAGCAAGGATATAGAAGAACCCAATGGTACCATCAAGCAAGATGGGACAGTTGGCATTTATAGAACCCACTCTACCCACAGCAGCAGAATACTATTATTTCCAAGTGTCTGTGGAAGATATACCAAGACAGACAACTTCTGGGATCTAAAATAAACTTCAGCAAATCTGAAAGAATTGAATTAGACCGAATGTATACTCTGGCCACACCTGATTTAAACTGTTAATACCAGAGAGATAACAGAAAACTCCCAGTACTTAAAAGTTGAACGTTAAATCCATGGGTCAAAGAGGATACCTTAAAGGGAATTCTAAAACTACAATAGTTGAGGGAAAATAAAACCAGAGCATATCAAAATTTATGAAACAAAGCTAAAGGAGTGGTGGGAGAAATTGTAATAGTAAATGGTCATGTCGGGATAAGAGGGAAGCCTTAACTCAGTAACCTGAGATTTTAACTCAAGAAACTAGAAAAAAAAGAAAATAGCCTGAAAGTAAGCAGACAGAATGAAATAAAGACATCAGTGAAAATTGTAAATAAAAGCAATGGGGAAAAGAAAAACCAATGGAACACTGTGCTGGTTCTTTGTGGAGATCGATAAACTGACAAACTTCTGACAAAACTAACCCTCCCCCAAAAAGTGAAAAGAAAAAGAAAGGGGAAAAAAGGAAAGAAAGAAAGAAAGAAAGAAGACTCAAAATAGGGATGAGACAGGAAAAGATCATGCAGACATCTAAAGCCTAACAAGAGAACATTACAAACAAACGTGCGCATATAAATTTGATGATTTAAATGAAACGAATCAACTTGTAGAAAAGCATAAATTGCCAGCCAGCATGAAGTAGAACATTTGAATAGCTGAAGAATTGTTAAGGGAATAGAACATACAATTAAAATATTCCTAAAATGAAATCTTGAGGCTTGACTGGTTCACCAGAGAATTCTACCAAACCTTCAAAGAAAAATTAACACCGTTTTACACATTTTGTTCTTGGAAGGGGAGGGAGTGGGAACAATTCCCAGTTCATTTAAGAGGTGAGTTTTACTCTGATAACAAAACCAAAAACAATATAAATTAGAAGCTACAGACCAATACAGTATTGCTTATGAATGTAAATAAAACATTTCCAGCAAAATAGTAGAATACAGAAAGCAGAAATTAGCAATATCTAAAAAGAATTGAATACCATGATCAAGTGAGATTGATTCCTGAATATGAGGCTGGTTCCATACCTGAAAATCAGTCCATTTAATCTAACCATGTTAGTGGTATAAAGGAGAAAAGTCAGCCTCAAGTGATATAATGAAGGCATTTGAAATTCAAAAGCAGTTCATGTGGGCCCGGGATTTAGCTCACTGGCACCACCACCTGCCTTGCAAGCTCAAGGTTGTGAGTTCCATCCCTGGTAAAAAAAAAACAAACAAAAAAAAGCAGTTCATGAAAAAAAAACTTTTCTAAAACCTGGAAATGGAAAGAAGCTTCCTTAACCTGGTAAAAGGGTAACTCCACAAAACTTACAACTAATATCAGAACTAATGGTGACTGACTGCTTTATCTTTAAGATAATATTTATATTCACCATAGGACCTGGAATAAGAAATCAAGGTGGGTGTGGTGGTGCGTGCCTGTAATCCCAGCATTTGGGAGGCTGAGGTCACAAGTAGGCTCCATAGTGAGTTCAAGATCAGTCTGAACTACATAGCAAGACCCTGACTCAAAAAGTCAAACCAAAACTGTAAAATCTACCCAAGAACAAAAGTAAGTAAATCTAACAAAGTTTCAAGGTACGAAATATGCATGAAAAATCTTTTAATTCTAGATACTAGCAGCTCATGAAAGCTGCAATTAATGTTTGATTGAAAAGTAAGGTAATATTGAATTACTTTGACATAAGTCTAACGGGATATGTACAGAACTGTTGAATGAATTTCATAATATGGATAAAAGAAATCAAAGCTCTAAAGAACTGAGCAAACACTCATGATCAAAAGACTCAAATAATATCCATGTGATTTCTCCTCAGACTGATGCAGTTTGAATACAACCCCTCAAGTTCTCAGGGTATTTTGTAGGTATAGACCAGACTCTTCTAAATTGTATATGGGAATGTGCCCGAACCAGAATAGCTGTAAATATGAATTGTAAGTAGTCTCGATGAAAAAAGCACAGGTCCAGTCACGGCTTCATTTTATGTCTTAGAACCACAATAACAAAGCTGTTGTTACTGGACAGACACAAAGAGCAAGATCACGGAAATAGGCCAGAGAATGCAGAATCCTCCCCACAGTATGGCCAGCTGATTTGCAAAGGTGCAAAGCAATTTAGCATAGGCAGGGGAATCTTCTTAAATACTGCTAGAGCAGTGTGGTATCCTTTGACTCCATAATAAACCTGGACCTAATCCTTACATCTTATACAAAAATTAGTTGAAAATAAACGAAAGATTTAAATGTCACAACACGATGTGTATCTTCAAGAAGAGAACTAGAGAAAAATCTTGGGGATGTAGACCTTGGTTTATAATAGCTGAGTACATGCCCTTGGAAGTGTGATCCATAAAAGGAGAAAATGGTAAGTTGGACTAAGTGATAAAGATTTAAGACTTTAGCTAAGGACTCATTAAAGGGATGAAAGGGCAAGCGACAGACCGAGGATTTTTTTGCAGACTACATATATGAATGATAAAAATCTCAGCTATATTATAAAGAGCTCTGAAATCCAACAGTAAAATCAATGTCAATTACAAAATGACCAGAAGATGTGAGAAAGCATTTTAGCAAGTGAAGTAATAGCAGAGAAGCCATGGAATGATGTTCAGCACCATTAGTCATTAGGGGAAAAAAACACAAAGAACATGGTATTCAAGTATATCCTTTAGAAAACTTTATTTGTAACAGCCCCGGATTATAAACAACCGAAATATCTTATAGTAGGTCAATAGTTAAAATTATAGCCTACAAATCATGTAGACTATTATTTAGCAGTAAAGGGGAGCTGCTGATGTACCGATCAACCGGAATGGAGTTATGCCAAGTGAAAAGCTAATGGTTATGTACTGTATGATTCCATTTATTTAACATATCAAAACAGAAAAATTACGGAATGAAGAAAAGATTAGTGGAATGAAGAGCAGATTGTGGATGGCGGGAGGGAGGTGAGAGGGTGTCTCTAGGCTTGTGGTGACGGAACAGTTCTGGGTTTTTATTGCCTGGTGGCTGTGGGAACATACACCTGTGACTCAAGGTAAGGTGGAGCCATGTGTGGACACGGCGGCACTGAGAGCAGTTCCTGGTTACTGTAATGAGCTGTAAAGACACAAGATGTAGCTGCTGAGGCAAGCAGAATGCAGAGTACGTCATAGCTCGCTGCACAGCCTCTGCAACTTTCTTTTAATTCACAGTTATTTAAAAGATAACTTTAAAAAGTTAATTGTTTGGTTCACCTAATTTATGTTGTCTTGTGCATCTTAGATTTTATTTCAGCCATTTCTATTCTTCCATAGTTAACTATAGAAAACTTATTGTAATATGAGACAAAGGCATATCAATGAAACTAATTATCTAACATGGTCCATATTTTTCTGGTAAAGAGGGCATTATTCTGTTGTAATCTTTAAAAAATTATCATTTTGACTATTACAGTAAAATATGTAACAATTTGCTGTATAGATACAAGCTATCAGCAAACTTAGAACAGAGAGGGAACCTCTTCTGCTCGATGAAGAACATCTACAGAAAACTTGGAGCTAACGTTACACTCAATGCAGAGACACGACAAACTTTCTTACTAAGAACAATCCTAGGATGTCCTCTCTTTTTCAGCATAGTACCGGAAGGCCCAGACAGTGCTGTTAAACTAGAAAAGGAAATAAATGGAGTGCAGATTGGCCAGAAAGATTTCTGTCTGTTCACGGATTTGAACAGGCATTTCTGGGGTTCTGCAGCAAGACCTACTTTGCTTTTTATTGGGATTTTCTCCAGCAGACATTAAACGTTGGTTTTCTGTCTTCTGAAATGTCACCATTTTTTTTGTCTCTCCTGTTTTTTTGTATTCATTGTGACTTTGTATTGTCTATATTTTCTATATTTTCTTTCTTATTATTTGGTTGCTAGAGGGCCCAGTAAAAGAATATTGAATTTAACATGCTATATTGCCTTTTCAGTTTCATGCTGTTCATGATTTCAGTCAACATGTCTTTGTAATCTTTTTATAATCCTTAATAAACATTTAAAAAAACATGACATAGCTGAGTCCTCTTGGCAACATATAACTAAAATAGCTAGTTCACATCAACCCACTACCTTTGGGGTATGAGTAGTTACGTTCTATCCATTTTCCAATATTTGTGTTTCAAATTACAGTCTAGGCACCCCAAATCATTTGCAAAGTTCAAGTTTGTACAGTTAAAGTTAAATGTACTGTTATTTCCCTCTAGTCTGATTTTCCAGCTGCCATAGCCATTTATAAAACTGAGCTTATAAGACCTATGACTCTCTAGCTTAACCTCTCGTAGTACCTTCACTTAGATTTCACACCAAGTGCAGCTTCCTAAGTCGGCATACGGGGCCCTTCCTGCCCAGCTACTCGCTTTTCTGGTGATTCTCAGCCCGTTCTTGCTCTGGATGAACCTAAAGCACCACCGCAGCCTCTTGGCTTTAGCCCTAAGGAGCTGCGCTATTGCAGGCAGGCGACCCTCTCCCTGGAGTGTCTTCTTTTCTCTCTCTTCCTCTCTTAACTTCTTCTCATCCTTCCTTGTTTTCTTCTCTTAGAAGCCTCACTTGCTTTTCTTCACTGTCTGATATAAATTATAGTTGCTGTGTTCTTTGAACTACCTTGACTTATCTACTGTAACATTTATTCATGTCGTGCAGTAGTTTTGATAATATTTCTGTGCCTTTTTCAGGAAGCCTTCAGATTCCTCACATGCCCAGACATACACAGGGAGATTGAAACCATGGTGTGTGCTTAGGTTTAAAAAAAAAATCACATGACAGATGCATTGCCTCTAATCCCCCTCAAAATACCCTATTTGCTTCAGACATACCCCATTCCTGCCACTTTTTCAGAAAGTTATTTCATACTCATTTCTTTAGGAATGCCATTTTCACTCTCAGTACATTTTATGCACTTCTTATGAACTTCTTTGCTTGTGAGTCCATCTGGTTCTGAGGGTTAGTGCCATCTATCAGCCAACCATCTTCAGAACAAGATTTGTCAACACACCCTGGAGCTTCTGCAAGTGCTTAATTAACCTCAGTTACTCTTGATAGAGGAGAGTAGGGTTTGCTGGTGGCTTTCACATTTTCCAGGGTGCCAAACTCATCCACTTTTTTCAATTTTGTCCCAACTTCAGACAGGCTACATGCAGTAGACAGTATCTCTGAACGCTTTCTGTGCAGAATTGCTGATTCCCTCTGTTCCAGCACCACCTTCTGTTGCTCTCCATTCTTGTCTCTGCATTTGGGCATGTGCCAGGGCAGCACACTCCTGGCCCCTGACAGTATTGTGTTCCCAGCAGTGCCAAGGGGTGCCGTGCTGCGCTTCCATCACCAGGGTCAGGCTATTCTTGTCATTTTCTGAAGCAGTTCTGTATGTCCTATTTCCTGCGTATCTTAACACAGTGTGATAAAAAATATAGTGAAGACTGCTGCTGGGTCCCATCCTACAGAAAGGCAGGCTCCTACTGTCATTTTGACGTGTCCTCTTCCTTGTTCACCGGATCTGGCACTGCGTGACTTCTGGCTCTTCTGCAAAGTCGACATGACCATGAAATGTTTTGAACTGATTAGGGACATCAAGGCAGCCACAATGGCACGAGAAAAGACTCTCACAAAAGAAGACTCCCAGAGCTGCATCAGAAAGTAGCAAAACCTATGGGTGAATTGTGTTCGAAGCAAGGGTATTTTGAAGATGGTTAATGGCAATATGTCTTTCACTGCAAAAAATTTTTTAAAAATGTAACATTTATTGTAGTTTTTGATTACACTAGAAATTCACCTACCGTTCATTTTGTGGTGCTGGAAATGGAACCCAGGACCTTGAGTACTCCACACAAGCACTTTACCACTAAGCTACATCCCAGCCCCTAAGTAGACTTGCTGAGTAATTTTGAAGGGAACTGGAGATAGCATATGTTATTACTTATTTTAAAAAAAGGCTCTTCATTGTAAGAAAAGAAAAGTTTATTCCGGTCAACAGAGACTAAAATCAGGAGTTTCTAGCAGCTAGCTGGGAAAAGCTGAGTTTATCACATCTGTGTGTGGATGGACTGACAATGGGAGAGGGAGATGTGGCAGCCGGCTGGGAGAGATGTCAGCCTTGAGCAGATGGGCTGACACCAGGGGAGAGAGATATTGACAATTAATGGGGAAAGAAATTAGGCTTATACAGGTATTGAAGGGGCTGAGGAATCTGGGGTGCAGTATTGATGACTTAGATGCCCATGGATGGTCTGCTCAGATATGCGTACAGTTACTGGACTTCTCGGTGCTAGAGGCTTAGAAACCATATTTTTTGAGTCCAGTTACCCCATTTACTGGGAAACTTCTGGTGTACACTTAAAACAGCCTGTTTATTTTCCCTGTTGATTTAGGGCAGGCCTGGCAGTGTGGAGGACGTACTTTATGATAATAAGTCATCTATGAGTCTGTGCTACACTCTCAGCAGCAGAGCAACAGTGTATACTGGACATAGAACAGTTAAAGCCTTCCTACGCGTCCTATTTTGACTCTAGCAGGGGGACACCTGCATGTTGTTAGCAAGTACTTTGTGCAACCAGGGAAATCATCAAATTTGAGAGTGTTGTGCCTTTGCGTTTCGTATGTTCTTAAAATATTTAGAAATTTTTCAAAACATGAACATCCCATTCTTATCCTAAATACATTTTCTAGGTCATATTAAAATACTGTTAAAGTTTAACCAATACCAGAAATTTAGCCCCACCTGCTATAAAACTACAAACTAATTAAAAACAATGAAAAAGAATAGTGTTTAAAGTTTCCTCAGGCATGAGGCGTTTTCTTCTGTTTTAGAATCAGGCTGCCTTTGACATGGGCACTTCAGGTGGTTGTGTGTTGTAGTGGTTGACTTGTGGCCTTTGTGTCTGTCATCATTAGAAGTGGGCATCTATTAATCCTACACAGCGTGCCTATTCCTAACACTGTGTACAAGGCAACTGGGTGGTTATATTTGCTGCTCTTTAGGGACTTATTTCCATCTTCAGGTCCCCCAAATTGATACAGACATATTTTTAGAGCACTTCTAGCATGAGAACAAAAATTTTAAACCAGTGTATGAATGAACAAAGAGGTAGTTTACATCAGTATTAGAGTATTAGATTTTTCTAGCAAATGCAAATAAGGACTTCAAGCTAAGTACAATAGACCATACTTTTAATTGAATTATTTTTCATCTAAATATAACAGTGTCAAGTTTTCATCTCAAGTAGATTTAAGAATTCAAACCAGAGAAATAGAATAAATGGATTCACTATGGAATTGAACGGTGTGAGTTGAACTTGGGCCCACAAACCTAGAACTTTAGAGTTTTAACCTCTCTTTAGCATAATCTCTTGATGGCCTTGGGCAAGTTCTTCACAAAAACAGAAAACAGACAATCAAAATGAAAATGACAAAGGTGTAGAGATGTAGCTGTTAAAGCATTTGGATCTGAGAAGAGCCTCCTAAGTGGTTGTTTTTCCTGCTCTTTAGCAATTCTGCTTTAAACCGAAGTTCTCTGTCTTTTATATTCTGCCTGTTGCTGCATTTATATCCAGTTTCCTTACAAAGACACACCATGTCCTTTGGAGGCAGGTTTTGTGAAGTAAAAGATGTATAGGCTGAGGATTTGAAAATACACAAAGTAAAAACTCCTTTTTCATATATATAAAAGATGTTTCTGTGATAGGTTTATTGTTCGCTAAGTCATTAACCTCACTTCCTAGTAAGAGACATCAATGAGGCTCAGCTCACATTCATTGACATTTGACTCATATAAATGGAAGAGACTTTGAATTCATGTTTGTGGTTGAAATAATTACTCCTTAGATGACTTACGAGAGAATGAAATGTATTTTGCATGAGTTTAGGGCAGAACTAGAGTTTGTTATCCACACCATAATCCAGGGATTTGGCCAGTTGATTTTTAGATGGGAAGTGGAGAAGGATTTTTTTTTAAAGACTTTATTAAAAGCATTTTTAGGTATCCAGCAAAGTCAAGAGAAAGATACAGAGGTAGTTCCCATCCTTTCTGTTCCTGCACATGCATAGCTTCCTCTATTATCAAAGTCCTCCACCTGAGTGGTACCTTTGCTAAAACGGATGTACCCATGTTGACTTTGGCATATCATTATTATCCAAAGTCTGGTTAAATTAAGATTGGGCTGAGGATGCCTCTATTCTGAGTCCTTATATGAGGAACTATAGCCTAACTTAGTACAGAAGCAGACTGAAAGAGTAACTTAGTACACTTTGTTAATCAGCTTTCTGTCACTGTGACACAGTACCTGAGACAATCAGCTTAAAAACAGGAAAGGCTGATTTTGATACATGGTTTCAGAGATTTAGCCCATGGTCACTTGGCCTTTTGCTTGGGGTTTGTGTAGCCCTGTCCCTGTGTTGGCAGACTACATGGTGGAGGAGGTCTTTTCAAAGACCTCATAGTAGCTGGCAGGGAAAAAGGAAGATAGGACAAAGGCAGGATCCCCTTCTCCACTGCCTAGAACACCCTCATTGTCTTAAACACCTTCCACTGGACTCTACCTATTGAAAACCCCACCACCTCCCAACTGCACCATGGATTGGGGACCAAGTGCCAACACATGGACCAGGGGTCGGGTTTCCAAATCTAAACTACATGCAGCACATAATTTGTAACGCACAGCTGAGCCTCAGCCAACTGCAGCAGCTCAGCTTCAATCAGTTGCTGATGAGACTGTGTGCAAATAGAGCAGACATTGAGCTGCAACCATTCTGGCTGCCTCTGAACCTCACTCCCATACGTACTGCTTGGGATGGTGCAGGGTGGAGTTCCCTGAACCTGTTCTGGTTCTGCGGGCTGTCTGCTTCTTTCCTTGTATAATTCAGCTCTGCCAAATTAAACCGAAGGTTTAAAACCTGAGCAGTCATTAGTTCGCATGGGCTTCGTTTTTGGTACTGTACGCACACATGCTGTATATTTGGGCAAGTGTATGATGACTTTCTGTCCACTGTACAGTATTATTCTGAGTAGTTTCACTGCCCCCCAAAAATCTCTGAGCTCTGCCTGTTCATTTCTCCCAACTTCTTCCTCAGCTTCTGGTAACTTCTGATCTTGCTACTGTCTCCATAGTTACCTTTTTTCTGGAATGTCAGGGAGCTGGAATCATCAGTAGTTAGCCTTTTCAAGTTGACCTCTTTCACTCAGTAATTTACATTTAAGGTTTCTCTCTGTCTTCTTGTGGCTGGATAGCACGTTGCTTTTCAGTGCTCCATAGAGTTCAGTTATTTGGATGTAGCTCAGTTTATTTATCCATGTTCGCAGTGAAGGACGTCTTGGCCGCTTCTGAGTTTTGGTGATTTTGAATAAAGCCTATACAAATATCCAGGTGCAGGTTTTCTAGTGGCCATACCACACTTTGGGCAGACACTGGGGAATACAGTGTTTGTATCCTACATGAGTATGCTTAGTTTTGTAAGAAACTGCCAAACTGTTTCCCAGAGTGGCTGTCCCATGACATTCCCTCTGACAGTGAATGAGAGCCCCTCTGTGAGCTTAACAGCTTTGGAGTTAGTCTTCTGGATTTTGGTCACGCCAGTAGTTGTTTAATCTGCACTTTTCTGATGGTATGTAATGTTGAGCATCTTTTCGTATGCTTATTTGCCACCTTATACTTTTGGTGAGGTCTTTGTTATTTTCTGTCACACTTTAAAAATTAAATTAAAAAATTGTAATTGATATATGATAATGGTATGTTTAGGGAGCAGCCTGTGATATTTTAGTACATGTGTACAGTGTATAATGAATGATTAAGTGACGGTAGCTTATATAACCATTACCTCAAATGTGTATCATTTCCTTGTGTCAAAACTATTTAGAATCCCCTCTACTACCTGTTTTGAAACACACTATTACTTGTTGCCAACCATTGTTATACTATTTGCCATAGACTATCAGGAGTTATTCCACCTACTTGTTAACTATCCTCTCTCCCTGTAACCACTGCTCTACTCTTTGCTTCAGTGGGATTAGCTTTCCAGGGTTCTCAGTAGGAGAATGGGTAGCATTAGTCCTGTGCTAACCTTGCTTTGTTTACTATAATGATCTTCAATTTCACTCATGTTTGTGCTCATTTTTAAATTGGGTTGTTTGTTTTCTTATTGTTGAGTTGTAAGAGTTCCTTGTATATTTTGGATAGCAGTCCTTTATGGGATGTATCTTTTAAATATTTTCTTCCAGCAGTGGCTTGTTTTCACATTCTCTTGATGTTGTGTTTGGTGGAGAGGTTTTAAGTTTTAACAAAGCCCATCAGTTATTTCTTCGTGGGTGGGTTATGAGTTGGATGTTGTATTAAGAAGTCATCACTGTACTTAGCGTCATCTAGGTTTCCTCATGTTGTCTTCTAGTAGTTTTACAGTTTCATGTCTCACATTTAGACTTGTGATCCACTTTGAGGTAATTTTTTTTTTTTTTGAGACAGGGTCTTGCTTTGTAGTTCAGGCTGGCCCTGAGCTCAGCCTCAAACTCACATCACAGCAATCCTCTTGCCTCTGCCTCCCGAGTGCTGGGATTACAGGCGTGAGCCACCATGCCTGACACTGGGGTATGTGGTACTGATTGAACTGGAGATTGAACTCAGGACGTTGTACTTGCAAGGAAGTCATGGTGCCACTGAGCTACATCCATGGGTGCCACTTTGGGTTAATTTTTGTGTAGAGTGTGTGTGTAGATTCCTCTTTCTAACACCATTCAGTTGTCTTGACTGCATTTCTCCAAGACTGTTTGCTCTCTTGTGTTGCCTTTGCTTCTTTGTCAGATCAGTGGAATGTATTTATTTATTTCTGTTGCACTGATCTCTGTCCTTGGGGGTCGCTGGAGGTCAAGCACCGGGCCTCGCACGTCGTAATGCGAATGCTCTACCACTGAGCTGCACCCAGCCAGTTTGTGTGTTCTTTAGCAAGAATCACACCACCTTGGTCACTGTAGCTTCACACTGGTCATGGAGCTGGACAGTGACCATCCTCTGGCATTGTTGTTCCTTTTGATACTATCTTGGCTGTTCTTCATCTCTTGTGTCTCCATGAATCCTTAGGGTCAGTTTGTTGCTGTCTACTGCAGAAATGTTCACATTTTTGCTTTACTTTTTCTGATCCTAATATTAATCTGTCAGAGAAAAACTTTGTGAACCATATTTTACTGCCCTTTGGAGTAATGAGACAATGTGCGAATGATTAGCTTTTGAATTTTAAGTAAATTATATTTGAAAATCTGTTTTAGCAGTACCAACATACACTTATTTTCTTTTTCTAATATTATGACTCATAATATATTCATAACATTTCTAGGAAGATAAGTTATTCTAGTAGCATTTGCGCTATTTTTAGCTATTATCCCAATGACACATTGTGATCCTTAAAAAACATTATGATTATTATTCTGGTTACCAAGTATTCACAGGTATCAATTGAGTTCACACGGGCCATTCACACACAATACAGTATTATGTTAGGTTATGGAAACCGTAGATGGTCGCACTCAGCAGGTTAT
>PVIR01005743.1:0-70201 GCA_004026965.1 Petromus typicus
TTAAAAATCAAAACATACTCCACCCTGTTAAGGGCCATAAATGGAGCAGAAACTAGACTGTAGGCATGAGTGAAGCCACATAGTTCTTACTTCGTGGATTGAAACCAGACTCACTGCTTGAAATGGAACTAAGCTAGCACTCATCAGGTCAGGACAGGCACAGAACAAATACACCTGGAAACGCAACCCATAAGGGATGTGCTGAGATACAATCAGGCTTGCAAACGGAACCTGAGCTGAGCTATTCCCTTGTTTTGTAACAGAATCTGATACATGTTCAGTATCAGCATAAAACAGACATCTTTAATCGCCATTTAAGATGGAGTTCTAGACTGGGTAGAGGTATGGAAAACTACAGAATGTGGAGGTGATAGGAGAGGAAGAGAACACCATCCTTCCATTGATGACAATTCTTCAAGTGTAATACCAAATGTGTGTTAAAAAATGCACTCTAAGAAAGATATGCAGTTCAGGTGAAATGAACATAGTAGAACAGTTTGAAGAGTTAGAATCAGACACCTGTCATACACTATCTCAGGTGCCCACATCCTGTTCCCTGCTGTGGTGACCCGCTATGCCTGGATATTGATGAATTTGAAGCAGATAAAATTTAACAAGGTTTACTGCAAGCCTGCTGCACACTCTTTGTCCTATTCAGAGAGTGGATGAAGGGCCCACTTAACATGGATGGAAATTACAGATTTCCTTCTCTGGACAAAGCTAAAGGTTTCATAGGCTGCCTCATTAAGGTGAGGAGACCATATCAAGCACTTTAGTTTCTTGTTATCCTCATAATATTTACAGGATAGTAGAAGCAGTATACAGCGGAGCAATGAAATCATTGTGTGAGCTGCTCCTGTTATTGCTGACAAAACTAAATTATTGACCAACTGTTGGAACTGCGAACCTAGCATAAGAAGATAGCTCAAGACTGTCATTTAAATATGTAGTCAAAACTACGCCTAAGTATGAGTTGTATTCTTTTTTTGCAATGAGTTTTTTCTTCTTGTGTTTGATTTTTCCCCACACACAAAGGCTACAGATGCTCATACTTCTTGGAACATTTCAGAATATATTGAAAGCAAATCAAAATGTACCAATGCATCAAAGAGAAAACAGACCCTGCCAGATTACGTCTGGGCCCTTTTCTGAACTGTTTTTATGATTTTTTTTAGGAAGAAGCATGATTCTGAATACACAAACAAAGATTTCCTCCCCATCTATAAACTATTCCTCTCCAATGGAATTTACATTTCTACACTAGATAATGTCCCCAGATCACTGTACTTAAATAGGTTTTCTTAAGATATTAATGTGAACAAGACACCAATAAAACTTATCAATCATACTTTAATAATTATATCAAGATAATCAGTGAACCATAATTACCCAGGGAAAAGAATTCATGCCATCACCCTGTCGTGGTCTCTTCCTCTTTCTGGTTGTCTGACATTTGGATTCTCACTAAGAATTCAAAACAGCATTTCCATTTCCTCTCCTAGCATTTTCCACACAAACCCAGGGTTACTAGTGAACAGTTCCCTCCACTTGCTCCCAAGCATATATTATACCACTGCTAAAAGATCAACTTCCTATGTTTAAAGTTTTATCATATATAATATAATTATGATATGCCAGACACTGTTCTAATCTCCAGAGATGCATTAACTAGTTTTCCTTACAACAACCACATGAATTAGGCATAATGACTAACCTCAGTTTATAAATAAAGGAACTAAAGCTGTCTACAATTACCGAGCTAACGAGCAGTATGCGAAATCTTTTCCAGTCATTGTTGTAAACCTACACATACAGCCTATTTCAAACCATGTTTACTGCTTACAAATATTCTTCCCCTTCTAGCTTCAGATGATATTAGAATCCTTGAATATCATAGAAAATGTATTTCTTGCTGCCTGTTTCACTATTCACTTACCCGTATTACCTACCTTTTCACATTTCTGTGTATTTCCTCTTCTTTTGTAGCTATCATTTTATGTATTTGTGTCATACTTTTCTAATTCTTTTTTTTTTTTGCGTTTTTAAAAATCTTTATTGGTACATTAAATATACACATCATGATTGCACTCCATAATGGGGATTTGTACCAGTATAAGACACAACTTAATTCTCATTTTTTCCCATAGCCCTACCCACCCTATCACCCCCCATATACATAAAATTTGTTTCCTTACTTTTTTGTTCTAATTCTTGACATTAGATGACCTATGTTCATTATTTGGAGTTGTTTCTTTTCCTTAATGTTGTATTATTATTCCTTTGTTAATTATATGTGTTTGAGGCATATTTGGATATCTTTCAAAATACACCAGTGCTTCAATCACTTTGGAATAGTCTTAGACTGGAATTTCTTTTTCTTTTCTTTTTTGATTTTGTTTTTGTTTTTGTTTTTGTTTGAGACAAAGTCTTGCTTTGTAGTTCAGATTAGTTCCAAACTCACTATGTAGCCCAGGCTAGCCTCAAACTCACAGCAATCCTCCTCTGCCTCCCAAGTGCTAGGATTACAGGGATGAGCCACCACACCCAGTACTGTGATATATGGTGCTGACTGCTGATGGGTGTGAATTACCACACCTGGCACTGTTGTACGTGGCTACCATAATGTACTCCTGCATTGACCCCAAAAGTGCTTATGAGACATTATAGAGTCATTTAAAAGATGAAACTAAAAACAATAGTCTCATAGATTCTTAGGTCGGGCTGGAAAGCAAACAAGTGTTTTGGCCTCAGTTTTGGATGTCATAATAAAGATTTCCTAGAGCTATAACAAGGATAATACAAGAACTGCAGAAGCAGTTAATCCTAATGGGGGATCATGGAAGCTTCCAACCAAGAGTCCAGAACAAGGTTGGCTTAAAACATCAAGTGAAACATAAATGGATGCCTGTTACAGTGACTATCCTGACAACCCCTCCTGTGCTCATCCCATGTTAAGACTATTAACCTTATCCCAAACTCCAACCCCTAAGACAATGTCTTATTATTCGATTATATAACTAAATGTTACTAAAACTAATTTGAAGGTACACTTGTACATTTTTTTAAAGCTGAATTAACTTTCAAAGGAGAAAATAGCACATTTAAAGAGATCAGCTTGTACCTAAAAAGAAAAACTCCACAATAATCAAACTATACACAATGGCACTATGTGATTAGGGCACCTGCATGGGCAGGTGTGGGATGTGAGGTGCAAATGTCCAGGGCTGAGATCAGCAGGATCTGATCATAATGGGGGGCAGGAGAGCTTCACAAGTGCTCACGCTCTCTCTCCCTCCCCCTCTCTCTGTCTCTCTCTGTCTCTCTCTCTCTCTGTCTGTGTGTGTGTGTGTGTGTGTGTGTGTGTGTGTTCACTGACTCTTGTTCCACCTCATATTTTCTTGGCTTCACGTTGGATTTGGACCAGTATTTTAATGAACACTTTTATGTGAACCTGAAATGACTTTATACAGATTTAAGACTCACCAAGAGCCTTTCCAGAGACACCAGAGTCACCTACTTTGTGACTTGAGTATTTGCTAATTCTTTGGGGTGGGGCTGCTGATAGGAGCCCCTTAGCTTGAAGACCTATGTAGACCAAAAGTACTGAAGGATTTGTGTCTTGGGGAAACCCTCAAGAAAAGCAGAGAGAAACTGCTTAAAAGCTTCCCCTCATTGCTGCTGGGACGTATGGATTCTGGAAGATACTTAGAACCTCACGACAGTTCCGGATCAAATGCTAGCTGTGCCTGGAAGTAACAGCCACACCTCTGTGTTGCCTTTTCCTCTTCTCTCCTACTTTCCTCTGTCCTTCCCTCCTTCCTTGGAATACCCTCTCGGTAAATACCTAAATACAAATCTTTCCCTTTCTGAGAAAAATTCAAGCTGTTGATCAAACTGAGAAGTTTGATTTAAATGTAACCACTGCATTGCTTTGCTTTTAGCAGTGGAATAAACAGGATCTGATTTGCATTGCTATAAACCCATGAAAAGATTAGAGGCTACAAAATAAAATAGTGACTTTCTCCTTCTCTACTGTGACATAGACATAAAGCTACTATAAACCCAGGAGTTAGATGGATTTTCAAATGAGAAAATAACAGTAATAACTCTAAAACTTGACTAGCCAGATGGCACTTTCTGATTACAATTTAGGAAAAAGAAAATGTGGAAGGACTAGCTTTGGCTCCATGATACATTATCACATGAAGTCTGCTTTGGGTTTAGCGAGTTGGGGGAGGGGGCTTTTCTTTTCACATGTTCCTATTTTGACATCCTCTTCAGGCAAGTTTTAGATGTAGTCTCATTCCCAGTATGTTAACTACTAGTAAACTACTTTCAGGGCACAATGTCTGCTAAGGTTCTAAAAACTGACCTGCTGAACTTCTGAATATTTGTATCTTCTCTCCTGCTCAGAGACCACTCCCTATAGGATAGGTCTCTAGCTGTTCAACACTCCTGGAAACCAGTTCTCCCTTATGTACTCTCTCTCAAGATACACCTGCCTTTCACTGCTTTTCAGTGAAACGTGTCCATAAGAGATCCTGTCATCCTGAAATCTGATTTCTTCTCTACTCCCCACTACTCCCTTGTCTCCAGATAATGCAATTCTATGTTAGCACTGTGGAGGATTGGTTGTTCTCTATGCCTCATCTCTTCTTTTCTCCAGCTGCTGTACCTCCCCAGCTAATTAAAGTGTTGGCTGCAAACCATTCCCAGCTTTCCTTTCCTCCAAAGAGGCACATTCCTTCTGATATGTGGGGCCACTTCTCCAGGAGATAGGAGGGGAAAGTGACAGCCAGTACCTGATAATCTATAAAAACTTCAATCTGGTTCTCCATTATTAATAATACTCATCTTGGTAATACCTGAGGAACAAGAAATTCTAAGCATCTAGATGCTCCAATAAATAAAACACGTGCTTCAGAGCTTGTGAGTGAAATGTCACAAAGATCATTTCAGAATCAAAGAACATGTATCTAATGAATTGTTGGAGTTTGAGTTATGCCACTCCTCAAACGGGCCACCCCCAAAAAGGGAAGGATGCATCATATTTTCATCTTCTCCTTCTAGGGAAGAAACACAATGCTTGGTGAGTCTCTTCATGTTTTAAACACATTTATAAAGAAGTACAGAATGCTGCAACCCCTGGACTCTGGTTCAAGACCATGACATATGCAGGAGATAAGAACACAGGCTTTTGAAAAGCAGCTTCTTCTATAGTTTGGCCCGAGTAGAAATAGCACCTGCCTTACCAGGTCATCAGAACTATCTGTTACCACCCAAGACATGTGTACTGTCACACTAGCAATGTCACAAGGTCACACCAACATAGCATCAAGTCACCATAAAATAAAATGGGGTTATCTAAGAGAGGGTCCTTGTGAGCTCAAACAACTCAAATAAGCTGCATGCGAAGGAATAAACATCACCTTTTCTTGTGCCAGGCCACCCCTCCTACCATCCCAGAGAGCTGTAACAGCACTTGAAGCACAGCTATGCATCTCCTTGGACATGTCACCTTTGGAGAAAGTGGACATCATTCCCCAGGAAGACATGTATACCTCACCAAGTGATTACTGCACAGTGCTCTCTTGCCAATAGCTGGAATTCTTAACTCCAGGAACCAGTAGGAAGAGGCAGGAATGGTCCCCTTCTCCATCAATCTCAAATACCTACCTGAGGAAGTGTGCCTCAAATCCTTGCAATGTCAAGGATTTTTAGTTCAAATCCTCGATCTCAAATGTGAGATCTTCTTCTAAGCAACACAGTGAGAGTGTCATAAAACTCAAACTACTAATGTTGACATCTCATTACTTTGATCTCCTAATGACACTTATGTGGTATACAGAGAGGTTAACTTACCACCAAATATAATTGACCCTGATTGTCATGAGAAGGAAGGATACCACTCAACTTAAGGGGCAGGAAAAGTGTGTCTCATACTCAGGGGCTTCTTTTGGTACTCACAAAGGGTTAAATGTAAGTGGAAAATACAGCACCATTGCCTAGAGCAGCACCAGGGCAGGGACTGAGAAACTGAGTCACTCAACCATTGAAGCTACCAGGATGACAAGAAGCACTCACTAAGGTCAATGAGGAATAACATGGGTACTAAAAAAAGGAGAGAATAAATACGGATCAGTACTTCAAGTCTAACAGCAGTGTAGAAGCTGATATTTATCTAACTGACTTGGCCCTGAATCACAGGCAGTTTGAGCTTGGATGGAAAATAAAAGAGCTACTGAGTTGGAAGAGAGCAAGAAGTGGACTGTAGTGCACGCTCTCAGTCTCCACCACTCAGCTAACGATGAACATGAGCTGTTAAAATCCACAGCCAGGAACCCACAAAAGACAGACACAGGCATGTAAAGTGCTGGTCCAACTCTCCATCTGTGCAGCGATTTGTATTCCACAGTGCCCAAGTGTCTGGATTGATACTGGTCTCCAGCCAAAACAAAAACCTTGCTTTGCCTTCCTCTCTGCTCTAGTCTGCTTCCTGAACCTTCTTTCTTCTGAGAATGGCCCCCTAGTAGTCTAATTTCTACTTCTAAGGAATTCAGTTTAAGACAAAGGAGATTGCTGAAGTAGCAAAGTCAGGAAAATAATACAAAAAAAATTCAGATAGTCAAAATGAAGGACAAAATATTTAGAGAAAATATCTCCATTATCCTTTAAACTATCTGGGAGGATGTCAGCTCACATCATGCAAAAGAGAAGTATTTGAGATCATTTCTGTCACACACAGCACTCAATAAAAGCTGCTGTTATTACTAAGAACAATAGTTTTCTTTTAAAAATTCAGGAAGCAGCACAAGCTTGTTTACAACTAGAAGAGTCAGAGGCAGCATCACTCAAGGGCCTGCTGAGCATGGTCTGTCCTGCATGGCAGGTGGAGGGCTCTTCTTACCACTGTTCTCATCTGTGCAGTGAGCTCCAGCCCATGGAGCACAAGCCCCCAAGGTGATGGGCTTCTTAGGTAGGAAGGAAAGGAAGGAGCTGTGAGAACAATTGCTGTGATTCTGTAGTCACTGTGTTTTGCAACTTATTTCATTTTGGTTTAATGTAGGTTAACAGGAGGAAAAGTACCGGGTCATGGGCAATGTTGTGAGGATGTTCCTCTTCACTTTAAGTTATATTTTGGATAAAATATAGACATATCTTTTTTCAAATTACACAATTAACATTCTACTATGGATGGATGACTAATTTGAGTAACTGTAGAGAGAATAGATAAGTATTATATTAACACTTTACCAGTGCTTATTATTACAAAACATTGCTTTCCAGTCCTGTTATACGAAGCTTATATAGTTCTATAATAATAAAACTTGTCAGAAAAAAAGCTCTGGACACAAGAAAATACAGCTGGAAATTTTGCATTTTAATATCAAAAAGAATGATTACAAAATTATTTAAAGAAATGAAAATAGAAAAACACAAAAATGGGCCAAACATATATAGAGAGACTATGAAATAAGATCACTCTGAAAGTGCTTCTGTAATCCAAGCAGCATGAGTCACTGAACCAAATTATACAAAACAAAAATTAAGTCATATCCAAATTCTTGGACAGTGATGTGGAGGTACTGTTGCTTACTTAACTAACAGCTGTTTCCACCCCATCCTCCCCTTTTATAATGTTCTATAGAGAAAATGCCAAATATTCACCTTCCTAGTGTCTTATTAGGATAAAAAGTAACTCCATAAAATGTAGGAAAATATATCTTAGAAGTTTCTGGAATTTTCTTTTCCTACTGGTAAGAGACACACCTAGAAGGAAAAATGTCTTATATCGCCTCTCCCTTTCTATGTTTGACTGTGACCTAGCTTCAGGTTACAGTAGCCCCTTGAATCCATAAGAAGAACATCACAAACAAGACAAGAATGATGAGGCAGAAAATATTTGCATGCTTTATTACATTTTTGAGCCTCCAAATAACACCAGCAAGGGCCTGTTCTGAATTTCTTATATAAGTTTATAATAAATGTCTGTATTTCAGGCTATGGTCCATGGTAGTACACTCTGTGACCTGTGGCACCACACAGTCCAAAGAGGCACAAACAATCCTGGATGGCTATGAAAAGGCCTTGCAAACCAATAGAAGCTGACACTAAAGAAGAGACTGAGTCTGTGTCTTCCCTGAATGTGCAGACAAGGCTGTCAAGGGGACAGCTGTGCAGGTGAAGACTCAGACACAAAGGCACATGGGTGGCCACTGAGCTCACAGGTACAGAACCAGGCACAGCAGAGCCACGCTGGCAAACACGTAAATGAGCAAACATGATAGGTGGGAACTAGACAATCTGAGACAAATGCCCAGGTGGACACCAGAGCCAGGACAGGATCTCAAAAGAGGACCTGTCATCAGGAAAGTATGTTTGTGCAGCAAGTGCTGAACCAAGTTTAGAGGTAGCAGCTAAGTCCTCTCAAAAGTGAATGTACTCTGCTGTGAAAGCTTATAGCACCATGACATCTTCTAACAAACAACCCAAGGCTTCAAGTACATCCTTAAATATAAAAATGCTACTTTAGGAGAACAAGATCTCTGTCAGATTTAGTAATTGGATCAGACATCCTAGTTCTATCCCCCACTTAGCACCTGAGTGTGTATCCACTTTTTACAGTACCTATGTGTTTGTGTCTCATAAGGACACACAGATCATGTGAGAATGAAAACAAGGCTTTATTTGTCTTTGCATTAAAACAGAGTGCTCTGTAAAAACTGATTCAAACTTGCTCAGCAGACAACAAAAATAACAGTACAGTATTTACTCCACACCGACATATATCAGGTGTTAACATGAGGCCTCATTTGTTTCACAGGAGATACTTGCTCTCATTATGCCCTCTCACCAGTAAAGAAAATGTGGTTTAAAAAAATAGATTTCCCCACAGTACTGGAAAATGATCAACTACATTTGCACCAGCTCATTTGTAGTGAAAAGTACTGTTACTAATGGAGAGAAAGTGGGCACATTAATAGTTTAAAACACTTCTAGAGAACAGTGGTATTTTCCTTTCTCTCTCACACACACAGTGAAAAATGGGACTTGAGTAATTTTTTGTCCCAAGAAAAACTCAGAGAACAATGTTTCCAATAGCCTGGATATAATGGCGATGAAGTGTCAGAGTCTCAAGAGTTGGAAGAGACAAAAGTGGGAATTCTGGGACAGACGTGAGGTGCAGGACCAAAGGAGCTGCCTGTCAGGTCAATGAGGCAACGTGGAACTGAAGGAGCAGTGACCACCAAGAACCACCCAGATCCCTCGGCCTGGGCCATCCCTGGCTTCTCTGTCCCCCTTCCAAACCTGCAAATCTCACTGTTAACAGTAAGAGGGAAAAGGACACTAAACCATAACTAACAGAACTTCTGGTCCATTCATGCAGATAGGGGCCAAGGGACAATGTTCTTGAAAAAACCAAGTCAAATGGTGTTTCAGCAGTCATTGGATACACACCATATTTATCCCTCTGACAGAAACAAGGAGGGAAGAAGAGAGGAAAGAACTCTTAGTTACACAAAATGGATCACTAATGCATCTCCAGCATGGGCCCAACCTGGGTTGTCATTCTCCTCAGCTCCCATCACCTTTCTCTCCCTGGAGATAATAACTTCATCCCCAGAAACCCTCATAAAAATGTAAAACACACTCCCTGATAGCATCAACTTATAACAGAATAACAAGAAGATCCATTTGCCAAAAAGGACACCGTGGTAAGGGCAAAATTAGAAGAAAAATCATCTCAACCATCACCTGGTGTATATATATTTATATAAAGAACTATAAACCTGCATCTCAGGTTTTATTGTTCTGCATTCTGCAGCATTATAAAGAGGTAATATCTTGAGTAAAGGGAAGCTGCTTTATGTGTGGCATTCTTGTGACATTTTAAAAATTGATTTTATTTGTGCATTTTATATATACATCATGATCACAATCAATGTTGAGAATTTGTACCAGTACATGACAAATCTTTGATTGTCATTTGTTCCATTTTCTGTCCTTCCTACAACTCCCCACCCCCTACATACATAAGCTTTGTTTCCTTTTTTTAACCATCAATTTTTTCTTTCCTTTCTACATTTGCCCCTATTCCCCTTTTCCCTTTGAGTATTTTCAGTTTCACGATATCTATTATAAATTTAAAAACTCATTTTGTAAGAGATCCAAGTATTTCTTTTCACTGAGAAATGTGTGTGAGCACTAATCCTTGTTTGTCCTCATTTGATTATAAAATACCTAGTAGATTAGAAAAACATCTTACTAGGCTTGGGTCTGGCAAGTCATGCACATGTGAGCTTGGGTGCTCCATACAGCCCCTCACCTTGTCCTACCGACACTCACTCCTTTCCTGTTCTGTTTCCCAGCCACCATGAACTAAAGAGCTTTACTCTATCACAGTCTTCCCCTGTGACCATCTCTGCCTCGGAGTTGGCAGATGATGGACTGTATTCAGGGAAAATCCAACCTCTCCCTAAGGTCATGAGTGTTGTGCCTCAGAAAGGAGACAGCTGACCAAAAAATAGACATGGCTGTGTTATAAGTCTTCAGTTAACAAGCGCTCAAAGAAAATTTGAGACTCAAGGCTCCTACAGCTTCTCTTGAGTTACGGATGGATCTTCATTAGTTTCACATTCCACCACACACACCACCTTCACCACCACTACTGTTGACTACTAACTTCAGTGGCCCAGGGCCGAGATTTAGCTCAGTGGTTCCGGCGCCTGTCTTGCAAGTGCGAGGACCCGGGTTTGATCCCCGGTAACCACATACGATACTGAGCATGGAGACTCACTCCCAGAAGCAACCAGTACCACATACCACAGTGCCGGGGATGGTGGCTCACGCCTGTAATCCCAGCCCTCAGGAGGCAGAGGCAGGAGGATTGCTGTGATATGAGTTGGAGGCTGAGCTCAGGGCCAGCCTGAGCTACAAAGTGAGACCCTGTCTCAAAAAACTAAAAAAAAAAACACAAAACTTCAGTGGCCCAACAATATTCTTACCATAAAAATAAGCTTTATCTCCCCACTGATCACAGGTATTGCCTTCTGAGAATAAAAAGTAACATTGTCTTAGTCTGTGTTCTATTGCTGTAACAGAACATCTTAAGCCTGAGTAATTTATAATTAAAAGAAATTTACTTAGGGTTAGGGTTTTTGGAGGCTGGAAGATCAAAACTGGATGACCAGCTTTAGTGAGAACTTCACACAGCTATCCAACATGTCAGAGAAAGGGTGTAAGAGCACAAGAGAAAACGAGGCCAAACTCCCTCAGCAGCTGCCTGTTGTGTGAGCTGGGCATTAATTCATTTTTGAGGTCTCCACTCCCATGAGAAAAACATGTCCCACAGAGATTCACTGTGTAACTCTGCCATATTGAAGAATCAGGGTTCGAACTCATGGATTTTTGGGTGACATACTGAACCCATAGCTTCTCTCCTCTGGCCCCCAAATTCATACCTTTATCTAAGTACAAAGGACAAATATTTCATCCCAATAATCCCAAAGCCTTAACTCATTTCAGCATCAATTCAAAAGTTGAAAGTATAAAATCTCTTCTTAGATTAGCAGCACATTTCTTCCAGCTGTAAAATCAAAATAAGGTACCAACTCCTAAAATGCAATGATCCTGGAACGAAAGTGTAAAACAGAAATTCCTATTACAAAAAAGACAGTTAAAAAGGAATTATGAGCCTTACGAAGTCCAAAACCCAAAGGGGCAGCCTGCTAACACTGGAATATAGTCTTATCCTACAGGACACTGCCTGGTAATATAGCAGATACATCTGCCCCTGTCTTTGATAAAACCTGTCCATGCAACAGGCCTCTTGTGTTAGAGTTTCACATTGGTGCCTGCAGCTTTCTCAGGTAGGCATCGAACAGTGTCAGCAGAGCTGAAGGTCGGGGGTCCCATTGACTGGGCCTCACTCCCAGGGCCCCACCAGGTATTCTCTTACTAGGAAATCTCAGTAGTGGCTCTGTTTCCTGTGATAGCTGAGGTTTTGCCTGGGCCTACAAGCTTTACCCAATTTCTTTGAAATCTAAGTGGATGGAAACTATACATTCCATGCACCAAATTTTATGGCTTGCCCTTCCAGAATGGTAGCTCCATCCATCACCTGGACCAAGGAGTCTAGAATGCAGAAAACAGAGTCCCGATCTGATCCTGAGCAGTGAGCCTGTAGAGAATCCTCTGAAATTACTCTGCCTCCTGAGCACTGGAGTGCTGGTGAATAGGCAGCTGGGAAACCTCGGAAATGCCGTCTAGACCCACCCATCCTCTGCATGCTTAGCACCTGGTCCCCTTCTCCTCCTATTACCTCTTTAGTAGCCTATTCTTCTCAGAAACACCCATCTTTATTGTCCCAAACACCATTTTTAATTCTCTTTTTAGATTTTCACCACTTTTACTTTTTCCCCTTTCTTGTGTTTATTGGTACATTCTAGGTATACATTATGATCACATTCATCACTGAGAATTTGTACATTTATATGCTACATCTTGATTCTCATTTTTTCTGATTCCTCTGGCTTTTCTACAACCCCACCCTCTATATACATAATATACATAAGTTTTGTTTTCATTTTTTTGTTTTTACCATTAATTTTTTTCTTTCCCCTCTTGGCTTTCCCCTCTCCACCTTCTCCCTTTCCTTTTGAATGTTTTCTTCCTATTTCACAATATTTATCATACATTCTGGACCTCATAGGCTGTGAGTTTTCCAACTTTCGGTATGCTGCTTCCCTTTTAATTACAAATTTTGCCTCCGTGTAATATATTCACATTAAAGGAACCACAGTCTATGGGCTGGGGAGTTAGCTCATGGTTCCGGTGCCTGTCTTGCAAGCACAAGAACTCGGGTTCGATCCCTGGTAAACCACATACCATACTGGGCATGGAGACTCACATCCAGAAGCAACCAGTACCACATACCACAGTGCCGGGCATGGTGGCTCACACCTGTAATCCCAGCACTTGGGAGGCAGAGGGAGGAGGATTGCTGAGAAGTGAGTTTGAGGCTGAGCTGAGGGCCAGCCTGAACCACAAAGCAAGACCCTGTCTCAAAAAAAACCCTAAAAATAAATAAATAAAGGAACCATAGTCTCTTTAAGCACTTTGTTACTTAGGTATTTTTTTTTTCTACCAGTGATTCACATCATTGCTCTTCACCCTGATTTTCATGAAGTCTTCTTGGGGTAGATACAGTTCTAGACCCACTCATCCTCTGCATGCTTAGCGCCTAGTCCCCTTCTATTCCTGTTACCTCTTTAATAGCCTATTCTTCTCAGAAACACCCATCTTTATTGTGCCAACACCATTTTTAGATCTCTTTTTAGAGAAGAGTTCTCTTTTTAGTCAAGTTCTTTCAAATGGTAGAGCATGCATAGCCTTACACCAGTTCTCCATAAGATAGTCCCAGTTTTCGTCTCTGAGACATCATCAGAATACACTTCACTGTCCATATTGCCATGTGTTCTGATTACAACCACTTGAGTAATTCCAGAATTGTCAAAGTCTTTCATCTTCTTCAGAACTTTCACTAGAATTGCCCTTAAAGCTCTTTGTATAACTTTCTAGCTTTTTCCAGCATTTACTTCAAAACTGTTCCAGCTTTTACTCATTACTCAGTTCCAAAGTCACTTTCACATTTTCAACTACTTAACTGGTGATAGCCCCTTTACTCCCTACCCATTTCTTGCCCTGTTCAATTGTCTGTGGCATTACTACAATTCTTGAAATTAAGTAAATTATGAAGAAAATAAACTTATTTAGGTTCATTGCTTTGGAATGAAAATTTTAACCTCCTGAATCTTTATTACTAAGGAATAATATTTAGATAAGCCACATGCCAACATTCCAGCAGTGTGAGGTGGCCAATAAATTATTAATCTTAAGTTACATAGAAACATGGATGATAGAAGTCCTTCAATATTACATATGGTTAGTTCCAATATGTTCAGGACCCAGAAGACAGTAAAAAGACCCTAAAGCACTTTCCTGTCAAATTCCTTGTCCTGAGAAATCACCAACAGCTAAAAAGATGTTAACAAAGATATTCCAGAGAAGATTTAGACATATGATGAATGGCTGGATGCTAGTTGCTTAGTGGATAAGAGCCGGGTCTTTGAAGTTAAATGTGCAGAGAATTACATCACTTACCATCTGTACAACCTTCATCAAGTCCTTGATAACGTTGAACTTGGGCAATTCACTTTTGGTCAGCAAACTACCCTAACCCAAATGAAAAGAAATGTTTAGCATTTATGTATCCTCATGGCCTGAAAGCAAGCTGGCAGCTGGGAGATCCAGGTGGAGCCATGTAAGGGTGTGCCTCATTTTATCACCTGGGTCTAGGTTTATTCTTTGAATCTGCCATGCCTCTAGACTAGCAGAGCACCCACAGCATGTCTTTCTCCCACATGTGCCACCTATATTACCAGTCTCATTGGCCAAAGAAGTCATTAGACAAAGACTTATGTTAAATGCAGTGGAAGTGCACTCTGCCCTCAGATAGCCATGGCAAAGGGTGTGTCAATATATAATGCTACTCTGGGGAATATAAAAAAAAATTATACCTTTGTTTTAATCTATCACAGATCCTTAATATTTGAGTGGACACAATAACCTTAATATAAAGAATGGAAGGTAGGACATTAAATATACTAAAACATCCATGCCCTAATCCTCATCAGTTGTGAATATGTTACTTTACATGGCATAACAAAAGCACTTTTCAGATATAATTGCTTTAAGTATCTTGAAGGAGGGAGATTATTATGGATCAGATCAGTGTACCTAAGGCAATTACAAAGGTCCACAGAAGGTAAAGAAATAGAAAGTTTAAAAAGATGTAACAGTGAAAGCAGAAGTCAGTGTAATACAAAGCCATGAGCCAAAGAATGTGGACAACTTATAGAAACTAAGAAATGAAGGAATAAACCCTCTAGAAGGAAAGCAGCCCTGTCTAAGCCTAAATTTTATCCCCACAATAGGCTTCTGACTTTCAGAATTTTTAAAGTCACTAAGCCTGTGACAATTTGCCTCAGCAATAAGAGGAAACCAATACTCTGGGTAAGTAGTAGTCATTGTTCAGTCATTACTCAAAACAGGTACAACAGGCTTATTTTTTTTAGAAAACCAGCATGCTTAATCAGAATGCCAAAGACCTGGCTCTTTTTCTGGGTCAAGAAAAAGGTAGGACAGTTTGTCAAATCTCAGCAGAAGCTTAGGACATTGGAGGGCATCACTTCTGCCAGATGCCCCAAAAGCACTGAGCTGACTGTTGTCAGAGGAGAGCACTCTGGAGATGGCCTCGAGGCATATGTCCTGGAGCTGCAATATATGCAAGGAGGTAAGGACAGCTGCTCTGCAGCAAGGCCAGGCTCTCAAGCTCTTGCAAACAGGTTTGCCAAGCAGCATGATTTATGTGGACCCTGATTTAAGCGATAAAGATCGTCCAGCCAGTCTGGACCCATCCACTTCCCCTGAGGTCACATATCAGAGGGCTCTTCTTCCCTTTTTTAACATGACCTCCATTGAGTCTTCTCCCGAAATTCATTGCTCTAACTTTCTCCTCATTCTCTCTTTCCCCTGACTAAAAATTGCGTCATTCCCCAGAACTCTTGTTAAACACTTTCTCTTTCAAGTAAAAATTTTTGTTTTCATTGTTCTATCTCTTTATGTACTAGTTTAGCCTGTAGTTTTCTTGTAGAAAAGATCTTCAACTCCACGCCATTAATTGCATAAGTTAAGCAATCTGACTTTTTCATGACTTAAACTTGTTGTTTAGGAATCAATAGAGCAAAATATACTGTTATTTACTTTATTAACCGGGTGGAAGGGCAACGGGAACTAATATGCACTTATTTATTCTCTCTTGACCATATGTTCTAAGATATAATTTGTCAGTAATTAGGTAAAATAATGAAACACTAGAAAAATAAAATTGATCAAAGAGGTTTCAAATCTTGGATGAATATTTTTGTGCAAACAAATAAAACTTCTGCATGACATTTTATTCAGTTTATAAGTTTATAAATCCCACAATTGAGGGAGGGATATATTTATATGTTGCATCCGTTTATTGACTGTTAAATGATTATATTATGATTAAGCAAAGTATTTCAAATACTAAGGTTCAGAGAAAATAGAAGTTCTGCAGCATCCATGAGCCTCCGCTTTAATGTTTGTCTTGTCCTGCTGTTGCACTGCTTTTTTAAAGTCTAGAAGTAAATGACCCATCTTCGAGCTCACCAATCCTTTCTTCTGCTTTGTGAAGTCTGCTGCTGAAACCTGTTGTTGAGTATTTCAGTTCGCTTATTGCGTTCTTTATCTCTAGAATTTTTATTTGGAATTTTTTCATTTCTAAGTCTTTGTCAAATGTCTCGTGTTTTTTGTGAATTGTTTTCCAAATTTCATTTAGTTTTCTGTCTGTAACTTCTTGCAGTTCTCTGATCTTCCTTACAAGGATTATTCTGAATTCGTTGTCAGTCATTTCATAGATCTCCTCTTCTTCTGGGTCCATCACTGGAGCTTCGTTTGTCTCTTTTGTTGATGTCATCTTTCTCTGATTTCTCATAGTGTGTGTGTCCTTACAGTGATGCCTGCACACCTGATGAGATGTTGACCTCTTCCGACATTGGCAGGTACTCACAGGTGGTGCTAGACATTTACTAGTCAGGCTAGCCTGGGATTCTGGATAGGCCGGCTGGTTGCAACCCCAGACATTTGAGAGTTTCCAGTCAGAGAAAAAAAGAAAAAAGAATGAAAACAGATGAGGAAAGTTTATGGAAATTCTAGGATAGCATCTATAGAGCTGAGGTACAAGTCATTAGTATGCAAGACAGATTACAGAAAAAAAGAGATAAAAAACTTATTTGAAGGAGTAATAGCAGAAAACTTTCTTGAAGAAAGATATAAATACCTAAATACAAGAAAATCAAAGGACATCAGTCACATTTAATCTAAATAAAATTATCAAAGCTGTATTATACTCAAACTGTCAAAGATCAAGACAAAGAGAAGATCCTAAAAGCAAGAGGAAAGAAACAAATAACACACAGAGGACTGACTTTCAGTATTTCAAGTAAAAAAACTTCTCAGCAAGGATCTCATAGGCTGAGGGAGAAGGACAATATATTCAGTGTTTAAAAAAAATGTTTTATTTTCTCATACCAGAGAAAAGATGTGATATGTACCTATCTGTGCCCTATTTATTTCAGTTATGAGGGTATCCTCAAGGTATGTCCATTTAAGTAGAAATGATTCAAACTTATCATTTTTTATGGCAGAGTAGTACTCCATTCTGTAGAAGATGTAAATGAGTCCTAGCATTGTATGTTATATATTGTGAAACAGAAAATGCTCAATGTAAAATAAAGTGAAAGGGGACAATGTTGAGATTGTAACAAAAAAGTAAGGAAACAAATTTTATGTATATGGGGGGGTGATAGGGTGGGTAGGGCTATGGGAAAAAATGAGAATTAAGTTGTGTCTTATACTGGTACAAATCCCCATTATGGAGTGCAATCATGGTGTGTATATTTAATGTACCAATAAAGATTAAAAAAAACAAAAAACAAAAAAAAAATGTTTTAAAATCCTACCTAAAAAGATTACTCTACCCAGAAAGCTCTAATTCACAAACAGAAATAAAAGAATTTCTCAAAAAAAAAAGTCTAATCTCATCAGTACCAGGTCTTTCTTATAAGTAATGTTAAAGGAGTCCTTCAAGGTAAAAGAAAAAATTTCAGAAAAATAACATGAAAATGTCTTAGTGCATCAAATTCACTGGTACAAGAGGTACTTGGTCAAACTTATAATCCTCTAATATTATAAAAGTGGTGTATAAACCCATGCATTAATATTTGAAGGTTAACTATTAAAATAATAATAACTGCAGCAATTCATTAAGTTATGTACAGTCTAAAGCTGTAAATCATAACATCATAACCTCAATGTGGAGGAGGCAAAAGAATAAAACTGGAGAGGTTTTTATGATCAAAGGTAAGTTTAAAGTACCTTGTTTAACTATACATTTTTTGTAAGCCTTACAATTACAAAGCAAAAATCTGTAATAGATACACTAATAATTAAAGCCAATGAATAACAATATACAACTAGAGAAAATCACCACAAAGAAATGGATAATCTAGAGAACAATGAGCAAAATTCAAGTAGCAAGTCTTCTATCAGTAATTGTTTTGAATACAAATGGGTGAAATTCTACAATCAAATAACATACAGAAGTGATGGCAAACTTTTCAGAGACTATTGCCCAAACTGCAACCCAAAACCCATCTACTTATTACAAAGTGCCTACACTGAAATTAACCCTGAATATCAGATCCTCAGCTGGTTTGGTTTGTATTCCAACCGTGAGGTCTCTGTAAGCCTGCTGCAGCACGTGTGCCATGGATTCACCATCACCAATACAGAGTGACAGAATGGATTTTTGAAAAATAAGTTCAGTCCATAAAAATCAAAGTTGTACAAATTAAACTATGATTATGATACAAAAGTTTCAATGAATAAGAGAAGACAGATTTCTAACTCTCTACTCATCAAACTAAAGAGAAGAAGGCTTTATTAGATTCAGAGGATTTGGATATATCAATGCTCATGATCAGTTGTTATTGATTTTTGGAGATTTTTAGAATCAAAATAAGGGTTAATAATTCAGATTACCTTCAGTTCTTAGTCTTTGAAACAAAAGACAAATTAGAAATAGAAAGGAAGTAAGAAATCCCATAAAAAATGGTCAACAAAGTAAAAACTAGGAGAAAATTGTAAGCACTGTAGAAGCAAACAATTAATAGAAGAGGCTTCAAAGACAAAATAGAATCTCCTGGGGATGGAAAATGAAGTCAAGTTCATATCTGAACTCTTCAGAATTTTTTTTTTCTTTTTAGGTTTTTTTGAGACAGGGTCTCGCTCAGGCTGGCCCTGAGCTCAGCCTCAAAGTCAAATCACAGCAATCCTCCTGCCTCTGCCTCCCGAGTGCTGGGATTACAGACTTGAGCCACCACACCTGGAACTGTGGTATGTGGTACTGATTGCTGCTGGGGTGAGTCTCCATGCCCAGTATTGTTATGTGGTTACCGGGATTGAACCTGGGCCCTTGCGCTTGCGAGACAGGCGCCGGAACCACTGAGCTGTATCCCCGGCCCTCTTCAGAATTTCTTTATACAACTATTAACAATATACTGAAATTAGTCAAGATGGCTGAAAATGAGGTTTATTTCTCATATTGTCTAAAATGGTGGCTGTTCTACAGTAAATATGTAATAAGTGATTATTAAATGAATGATACAAGGAACATTAAATATTACTGCAGGAGAAAAAATGGGCTGGAGCAAGCTAGCAACACTTCACCATGCAAATTCTACTTCTACGCAACAAAGGAAATTTCCAAACAAAAAGGATGTAAAAATGTGTATTTCTAGGCTACAACTAGATTCAAAGTTTCCAGATTTCCAAATTAGCATCTCCTAAGGACTATGTTTTTATTATCTCCATGAGGGATTAAAGATTTAATCACCTGTGTCTAAAAAAGCTGGAAATCCAAGAGAACTTCACCTAAGAAACCACCTCTGCAAAGCTCCTTTGAGCAACCAGGTGACTTTTCTTTTCCTCCTGGTCCCATCACTTAACAACCTTAATTAGTCTTGTGCTTCCTCAGTTACCCGGGATTGACAAATGAAGTTGACATTTGCTCTGCTATCTATTTTATAGATGATATTCTATATAACTAGTGCTTTGAAAAGTAATAGAACCAGAAAGGAAAAATGTTTTAAAACAAATCATTTCAATAATTGTTCTTTGCACAGTTAAAAATTTTGCAAGGCCCTTTTTGCAAGGCCCTTTTTGCAAGGCAATGTTTTATGCAAGAGGAAAAAGAGAGCAGAAAACGGAGAAGCAAAGGATTCACCAGGTTTTGGACCCAGATGTAGGATACATTCAAAGCTTCCACACAAGTTTCAAGTTAAGTGCCCTAAGACTAAGACATCATAGTTTAAAACAGGCAAAAAGGCCTGACTGTTTCTTCAGTTACAGCTCCTTGGTAAGTAAGACTGGTCAAGCATTTGAACCTTAATTAAACATCCATAATACCAATTGCTTGATTTTCTTCCCTGAGAGGAATCATGAAATTATAGTTATATGCATATGGATTTACTGCTCATTTTCAAAGTCTACAGAAAATACACGGAGACCCAGGAGGAAGGTCATACCTCGTAGTGGTTATGAGTTGTGAGAGTGGGTGTGAGTGTCAGCTTTTGCTTTCAGCTTTTATGGCTTCTCCGCTATGGTGCACTGCAAAATGCCTGTGGGGACCTTCTCAGTAATCCTCATACAACTCTCTAAGATTCGAGTTACCCACTATGACATGCACATCTCTCAGTAAAAGCCAAACATTCAAGCTAGTCCTCTCCACGATGTTACATGGATTGCACTGCACAGCCCAGAGGTGGGGTGATCACATGGCCAGTAATTAGTGCCTTTGATTACTGCCACTGGCAGCCCTGACCCAAGTGTTAAGAATAAGTGTAGAGAATATCCACTTGACGCTGCCAATGCTTCTCATGATGATAAAACTAAATATTGTGATTACCTAAAACATTCTGGTTACTTTAGTCACATGATTAAGAGAGAAAGACAAAAGAGAGAAAAACCTGCTTAAATGTCAAAAATTTTAAGGAAGGTCTGCCAGTAATTGTTTTTGCAACCAAATTAGATGAAAATCAGAGTACTAAAACTAGTATACCAGTTTCACATACAACTTTCCAAATCAGAAAGCAGCTCACATAATGACAAGCTAATCTAAGCACAACAAATGCAACTATTTTAAAACTTAGTTGTTACAACCAATCTTGGTCTGCACCTTGACAGTTAATAATCTTTACCTTAGATAAAACTCATCCCATGAAAAGTATCTTAACCTAATGGTTAACATGTATAAATCTATGCAAGATTTTTCTCCATGAAATATAGGGGTCTATTTCTGATTTTTAGTCCATATCCTTAACCTGTAAAAATCTGTCATGGCTAAGTGTTATATACAGGAAACTTTGTCTTAATTACTTTATTTTTAATACCTAAATCTTTTAAAATCCCCATGATTTGATCTTTTCAAACTGTTCCTTGAAATACACACTTATCAAGTATCTTTTGCCGGAATCTTTTCTCACTCCCCCACTCCTGAATCCTTATATAATCTAGAGGCAAGCATTGCATAATTTATCACACGATCTTTTTATTTAAATTTTGAGAATAATTTAAAATGCCATTATAATGAAAAATATTGGTTTGTTACCATTATGATAGTGATTGTAAATTTAATTGCTGAAACAATGATAATTGCTTTTAGGAAAATGTTTTGCCAAAATCCCAGGCAATTTCAGACATTTCTCTCCTCATTAGATTATTTTCAAAGACTCCAGGATCTAAATAATACAATTATATATTAATGTAAAGGATACACCACATTTTAAGGACCAATAATAATAAACCTGAAACTTGGTGTGTACTTTTACAGAGGAACTGCTTTTTTGAATGTGCTCTTGAATTTTTATGGGAAAATTGATGGGAATGATTCCACAAATTTCTCAACGATGAGAAAGAGTACAGTCTTTATATCATCATAAAATTCTTAAGTCCAATCCCACTGTGTCCAAACTCTCGATACATCCTACACAAGTGATGACAAATGTTATAATGGTGTTGTAAGGGCATTAAACCAGAAAGAAGCTAAGTTGTGATAAAATATCTTTAACACTACAGTCTGTCTCCTTTTCGGTTAAGAAGTATAGATATTGTTTTAGTCCCTGTTACCTAGAAGAAAAGCCCATTTACATGTTAGAAAACTTGGCAGGGAAAGGTCAGTCAGGTCTGCCAAGAATAACGACCCTGTTTTGAATTGGTGATGGTAGAGACAATCAGTCTCGCAGATGGGCAGCGTCTCATGAAGTATGGAGGAGTCATGAATAAGAGAAGCTGGTCTTAAACTGGAGAGCTGAGAGGTGCTCAGATGGTCAGTTAGGAACAAGGCTCAGGAGGAGGGAGTGTCATGACTTACCTGTAATACTTTGGTCAGATTGTTAAATAGAGCTTGGCCGGCACTCACTTTGTATTTGACACCTCTGACTGTGCCATTTTTGCTTAAAATGTTGACTCTTCTTGTACCAAAAGCCTTCTCACTGGCTGCCCTCGCTAACACCAGCAAGTTATCCTGATCATTCTCATGCTCGCTGCCTTCTGAGCCTGTGTGGCCGTTATGCTGCCCCTCAGACTCACTGAGCCCGTCAATCCCACAGATGCTGGCACATTCAGAATCCAGAGAGCCCGAGGGCTGCCCGTCTTCATAGACCTCCTTCAGAACTCGCCCACTGTGAGATGACGCGATCCGAAAACGAACTTTCCTCGGTCTGTCACTTTCTGGCTTCATCTCCCTTTGTAGCGTGGAAAGCTTCTCCACCTGAATCGTTCACCTCATTCTGGATCCACTGTCAGTACACGGGCTCTTCCACTTGACCACTCGGCAATATCAGCGCTGAATTCAAGTGGGAATAGTCCTCCTATGAAACTAACATTGAAAGGAAGGAGGCTTCCCAAGAACATACACTGCGGCTCTGCTTTTAATAATGAATGTGTGTGTGTGTGCTATGGTTACCTTTAAACTAAAACCTGCAAGATGATCTTGGCCTTTAAATATTGCATGACCACTGTGGACTCTTTAACAGGGCAAGTGCAAGGAAATGGCATGCAATGAAACAGAAAAAGCATTGGAGCAAGGACATGAAGGCTTAAACTGGGAAGTCAATAGAGAATGTTGAAAGACTCTTAGTCACAAAAACATCTCTACAAGGTATTGCCCAGACACAGAGACCAGAGGTACAATGTGGACTCAAATTTGTAGGCAAGAAGATGTCACAGAACTCTCACAGTGCTAATTTCTCCTTCCAATTTCACCAAGTGATCTTCCAAAAGCACAAGGAAAGTTCTACATGATACATAATGCTGTCAAGATTAATTCTTGGTAAATTACCAGTTGGACTCCATCTGCATCATATAAGCTGAATTTTCAACGTACATCTTCATATTCAAATGGTGTTTCTTTTAACAGACCATAAAAAAGACAACTTTTGGTTAATTGCACTCCCACTTCTGTTAGTAGAATGCATGATTTTTTTTTTGATGGAAAAAATGTTTTGGAAAAGTATTGCAGGGGAAGAATGGAAAATCCTCCAGGCTAGCCAGATCAGCCAAGGTATCCAGGTGATCAGCATTGATAGACAGTGTATCCAAGTTACCCATGCACACAGAAGGGGCCTCGGTATCCAGTGTTCCAAGTATTTTGTCACTTTGGTGAGTGGCTGAGCATCCCCTTCAGTTATAAGGCCATGTTGAAATGCGTTCTGTAGCTAACTTCAAGATGTTTGCCCCTTCAGAAGGTCAATAAGCAGCACTAACCCACTCACAGCATTTTATAGTTCTATTATTCACAGTTTTTACCTAAATAAAAATGTGATTTATACTTCCTTGAGAAAATTCTGATGCTACAGAATAGCAACAATTTCATGAATAGTATTACTACAGATGTCACTATCACTGCATATTTTCTAGGAGTATACATAGTGGAAGTGCTCAAAACTATACTGCTCAGCCTACTGTATTTAAAGACAGAGGGAACCATGAGTATAAGAAAAAAAAAACATGATTCTATGTGCAAATGTCCAATCTTTCAGAATATACCATAGTGAATACACAGAGAATGGATACCAGCTGAAAGAAAGAAAAATATTAAAAATATTTGTTTGTTCCCATTAATTTTTTGTCCCAAGCTCCTGGTTTAATCTGCAAAGTGACCCTTGTCACTGGAGAAACAATAAGCCCTCATTCACTACCTGATATATTGTTCTCAGGGCTTAGGTTTGGATAGAGGATGCCTATCCAATGACATCTAACCATCAACAGAACTGGAAGAACAAGCTATCTGTGAAACTTTTCCACTTATTGGATACTAAATCTTTCTTAACTAATACAGATTCATACATTTTCATAGCTCAGCTATTCACTTGAAGTATAAAGAATTTCTGATCAGAAATAAAAACTTTATACTTTCTAAAGAATGTTTCTTAGAAACAAAACTTTTGCTATAATACACAAAAATAATGGTGAATTCGTGGTTTACAAATCTGTAGTTGAGAATGGGGGTCACACATTCCAGTAGCACTTGTTTTTTTAAAAAATTTCAAATCTTTATTGGTACATCATGAACACACATCACCATTGCATTCAACACTGTGTTTGTACCAGAACATGACATGACTTGATTATCATTTTCCCCTCCCCCCACCATCCCTGCACCCCTACCCCCTATTTATGTAAGCTTTGTTTCCTTTTTTTTATTACTATCACATTCTTTTTCCCCTCATTATTGCACTTGTTTTGAATCTCGGATCTGCCATTTCTCTGATTAAACTTAAGAAAACTGCTTGACCCCTCTGAGCCTCAGTTTTCTCATCTGTCATATAGTAGCTTCTGCTTCACTGAGTATTTGGAAGAAATAAATAGAATTATAAATATGAAGTGTTATCCTCAACATAAAAGACCTCTAGTTCTTACTAGGTGCCTGAACTAGCTAAATATCCATATTGTTGAGAGAATAGTCTTGATTTGTTTTGTGGTACCAGGGATTGAATTTAGGACTATGTAAGGCAGGAGTGGCACCACTGAGCTACATTCCTGGCTCCTTATTGGGAGAAAAGTGAGATGAGTTTAACCAGATCTTCCTAGTTAACTCTGACCAGGGATCGGGACAATCCTGCTACATCGCTGGTTTCTGGTTCCTGATTCTAAGACTTAACCTTGAACAACCCTGTCACCTCTTAGATACTGGAGAAGGTCTTCTACTCATACCACCCTCTTTCATGCTGCACATCTCTGTAGAGGGGGTTTAGTATATGAAGTGCTGCAAAGGGGGGCCGGAGATTTGGGGCTGGCTCACACACTGACATCCTGCATCCTAAGTGAGCATGGGCTATTTCAGTTTCTAGGACTGCTCAACTGTGCACTCAGCACTCCCTTTAAATATTTATGTAAACTCTCTGAATATTCACACAACTCGAGATGAAAGACCAAGAGTGCCCTGAGTAACCACCTCCCAAAATAGACTTTTGCAGCCCAGTTTTATCTCTGAATCCCACACTGTATCTGCTAGTGTTTTGTGTGCAAACAGTGCTCAGAGAAGTATTTGTTGAATTAAAGTGAGCTAAGTTACAGTTGAATGTCAAAACCAAGCCAACTTCACAATGAGGAGGGAGAGAGTGATTATATCCATCTCTGTTTGTCTTCCTTCCAGTTACACATTAAGTGGCAAATTTATTTGTAAGGCAAAAGAACTGAGTCATGAAACACTATGGCTCTCACTGGAGGAACCAGCCACAATATAGTAAAACCCCTGAATGCTGGAACACACATGCAGCTCTGCCTACAGAGTCCAAATCCTAGAAGAAATCACAGAACAAAGACTCCAGTTAGTGATTTATCCACAGAAAATTTGATTTCACTGTTTCTAACTTACAAAAGCCAAATGGCCTGAACATCCTCTTTTCTACACCAATAGCTACAAGCTGAAAAATAATTTTCCAGCAGGAAATAAGGATTTTGTTATTTCTTCTAAAAGAAAGAGTTTTCTAAGTAGTAAGATCTTTTAAGCTGGAAGAAGGCAGAAGAATTCTTTCATCTCCTTCTTCAATCAGGTATCACAGTGCAGAATATTTATATACATGCCTTAGAGTAAAAATGTTTTTAAAAAATGATTCCATCAGCTGTCAGATCTCAGTGAAAAAATTCTGCACCTTAAATTAATATAATAAAATACTTAATGAAAACTAAACTATAGAATAGTTTTATTCTACAGGTGAGAAATTTTCATTTTAAAAGTCTGATTAGAATCATTTCAAAAGCAAATCCAACTGCCATGGTATGGGGAAAAGCTCAGAGAGGATAAATGATGAAGCATTTAAGAATTGATTACTGTATTAAGACAGAATCAGATACACTCAAGGTACCCTGGTATCTATCATAAATATTTTATTTGTTTGTTATTGAGAATTTGCCAGAAACAGCATAGAAATAAGAGAATAAGAAAGAGTCACAATATTAGAAATGTCAGCCTAGTGGGCTGAGGACATAACTCAGCAGTAGAGTGTTTGAGGCATAAGGTTTAACCTCCAAGACCACAGGAAAAAAGAAAGAAAGAGAGGAGGTAGGACAGGCATGGGAAAGGGGAAGCAGGCAAAAAAAAAGGGAGGTAAAAAAGGAGGAAAAAGAAATGTCAGCCTAGAAAACTGCTACGATTTCTATCTCAAGCATCACACATTACAGCCTAGGTCTCCAGAGTGTTGTACTGAGAGGCAGAGAATGATGAGAGGTCTGTAGGTCACCAGTGTGCCCTTGACAGGAACAAAGGACCCTATCTCTTCCTCTTCCTCTTTTTTTACTCTCTCTGTTTTGTCATGTGCTTCCATCATAATGCACAGCACCACAAAGCCATGGGTCCATGAGCAAGGGCTCCGACTAGCTGTGGGCAGGAGCCTTCAAAACTGTGAGCCCAAATAAACCTTTTCTCCATAGATGACCTCTTGTGCATTTATTATAATGATCTAAAGCTAACACAGAAACTAAAAGCACTTTTCAAAAATAGTGGGAAATTTCAAAAAGATGTCAGTGCTGAACATGGTAACTCAAGAGTGCAAGTCCCAAGAGTGTTAGTTTCTGTTTCTATAGTTAGAATGTGCTCAGAGAAAGCGAAAGGATCCTGCATAATTTCTAAGCCTTCAAGATAAAAATGGGAAAACACTCAGCAATTACCCTCATGATGTTTTTCTCATTCATTTTTAAATTGATAAAAAGTAGAATGTTAATAGAAACGTACAAAGCTTACTAAAAAAAATACACACAACTGAAATTGCTAACCTAATGTAGGTTTCTTATTTTATAGTGGCTGAAATGTTTAAAGAGATAAAAATTTTAATATACATTATTTTCCCAGTAAAGGTTATGCATTTTAAAGGAACAGATTGAAAAGTACTATAGACTGTATTCCACAATTGGATTGTCTTCTTCTCCTCCAGGAACATGATGCTAGAATGGCATCCTGAGACATTCTAATTCTATTATCCTATTATCGTTGCCAGGGTAACAGGAATGTTGATTCTGCTGTCTGAGATGAAAGTTAAAATTGGCAAAGAGAAAGAAAACAGTGAACCAGTAAGGCAGAGAAAACATAAATTCATTTAGACATCTAGTAATGTTTCTCATTTTCTGTGGGACTGTAGATTTGTTGTAGGTTTTTTTTTTTAATTATCTTTATTGGTACATTAAATATACACATCATGATTGCACTCCATAATGGGGATTTGTACCAGTATAAGACACAACTTAATTCTCATTTTTTCCCATAGCCCCACCCACCCTACCACCCCCCCATATATATAAAATTTGTTTCCTTACTTTTTTGTTGTAGGTTTTTACCATGACTTTTATTGTTGTTGTTGTTGGTGGTGGTGGTGGTGGTGGTGGTAGTGGTGATGCTTTGAACTCAGGACCTTGTGCTTATGCCAAGCCACTTGGATAATTCCCCATCCCTGGAATGTACATTAGAGAACACAAACTAGGGAGATTTTAGGACAACAGTGTAGACAGCAGTGAGAGATGCCTAGAAGTTACCAATGAGAGAAAAGCTACCAGGGAGAGAAAGTATGGTGGGACGTAGATCCCGAGCTTTCTGACTGGGGTATGCACGTTGCTCCTAATGCTATGGACTTTGCCCAGCCTTTCCAAAACACCAGTGACACTTTGAAGAGGAGACTTTTGCAGAATACTGAAGACATCTTTTCATGCCCTGATGCATCTCTTGCAAAATGAGTTAATACAGTTTCCAAAGCTATTGCATAGGTGAACTTGGAATTCTAATATAACCTGACTGATTTGGTTCTGATTTTATCTGTTTGTGAGTGGAACATTTTCCCATTGTAAATCTATCAGCCCTTTAAGAAGGCAATATGTGTGAAATTAAGTAAAAGATTATTATTTTGTGTTAATTACTGTATTTTGTGTAAATTACTATGCATATGGGTCAGTCCAGGCTTGTAGTTAGAAGTTTCAGTAAACGGAGGACAGACAGAGTAGTAGTAGTACTAGTATTTGTTCTATTTTACCAGGATCAGCAAAATCAAAAAAAAAAAATTTCAGAGGAAAAAGTAAAAGCAGCTAAAAAACATATGAAGAAATGTTCAACATGGCTGGTCATTAAAGAGATACAGATGAAAACAACACTGAAATTTCATCTCATTCCACAAAGAATGGCTGCTATCTCAGAATTAGCAAGCAATAAATGTTGGCAAGGTTGTGGAGAAAAGGGAAGCCTTCTCCAACTGTTGGTGAGAATGTAGACTCGTACAACCCCTGTGGAGATCAGTTTGGACACAAACTTGACAGGAACTGGGTTTACAGGTCCCATTTGACCCTGCTATTCCTCTGCTACATATATACACAAAACAATTGAAAGATTCATATCAGAGCATCGTATGTGCACCCATATTTGTAGCAGCTCAGTTTGTGATTGCTAAATCTTGGGAACAACTCAGATGTCCATCAACTGATGACTGGATTAAGAAGAGGCTTTTTTTTATAAAACAGAATATTATTCAGCCATAAAGAATAATACATTTGAATTATTTGTAGTCAAGTGGACATACGGACATACTCATACTGAAATAAATAGGTTACAGATATGTAAATGCCGTATATTTTCTCTGGTATGAGAAACTGAAGATATAAGTGAGTTCTAAAATGTAGGATAAGGGCCAGGGATTTAGCTCAGTGGTTCCGGCGCCTGTCTTGCAAGTGCGAGGACCCAGGTTCGATCCCTGGTAACCACATACCATACTGGGTGTGGAGACTCACGCCCAGCAGCAACCAGTACCACATACCACAGTGCCGGGCGTGGTGGCTCTCACCTGTAATCCCAGCACTCAGGAGGCAGAGGCAGGAGGATTGTGATGTGAGTTTGAGGCTGAGCTCAGGGCCAGCCTGAACCACAAAGTGAGACCCTGTCCCCCCCCAAAAAAAACCTAAAAATAAATAAATAAATAACCTAAAAATAAATAAATAAATAAAATAAAATGTAGGATAAATATTGTGAGATAGAAAGTATTTGAAGGAAGAAAGAGGGTAGAGAGTAAGAAAAGAAGGGAAAGGAAACATTTGATGGGTGAAAAAAAAATCATATGTATATAGAGGGTGGGGGATTGTGAGGTGGGCAGGGGAATGGGAAGAAATGAGAATTAAGTCTTGTCATGTACTGGTACAAATTCTCAATGTCAATTGCAATCAGGATATATATATATAAAATATGCCAATAAAGTCATTTTTTTAAAAAAGAGCCTAAAGGAGGGGTGCAGTAAACAGTGGTGGAGATAACTTACTCTCTGCCTCTCGGGCAGCATGGCAGGTTGTGATGCCCTAAGGTAGCAGAGGGACGGCCAGAAGCTGCAGGTCTCAGTGCCCCAAACCCCTTTCATTGTGAGTTGAAAATGACCCGCTTCTTGACTGCAAGTGTTGTCTTAAGTAGGCTTTGTGAGTGTTTTCCAAAGAGATTGGTTAAATAAACACGGTTAATGAACTTCACTTAGCTTCTAATGTGACTCCTGAATGTTTTCGCTGTGCTCCATCAAATCCAAAACACACTCTTTCTTCACATACCAAACGTTCCTGAAACCATTGTGCATCTGAACCTTGGATCAGTCAATAGCAATCATGACAGAGCTGTCTTTGCCTGATCCTGGATATTCAAACTCACAAACTTCACATCACTAGCTGGAAAAAAACTGCAAAGACAACACAGAGCACACTGTTAGGAAATGATGGAGAACGCATCCCCCTGACTACAGGAGAGACCAGCTGCATTGTGTGGAAAAGCACACACACTAACAATGCTAAGCAGAAAAGCAGTTTGGGAAAGTCTGGCTTGAGAAAGGTCACAAGAGAATTCATTTCACATGTATTAGACTTTATATGCATCCTCAGGGCTGATCTGTGAGAGAATCTATGTATAAATACATCTAAAAGAGATTTCCTGTATGTTTAAAATACAAATTTCAAGCAACAATAATATATTGTGCCCTGGCTAAATTAGCATGGCTTTTTCTCCTACTAATTCCAAAAATAAAGACACATCATCCTGCTGGCAGCACATCATGAAGTCAATAAAAGATGAGCATTCACCACAATATTCACACAATTCAACCTTTTGTTAATGATGTACCATATATGGACATAAGGACATTATGGATATTACCAGAGAGAAAAATTTCATACATCAGTCTGTCAGGAACCCACCAGATCCCAGAGGATGAGCCATTGATACCTTTTCTCATAAAGCCATCTCTATATTTAGTAAAACCAGCTGCAGCTATAAAAATGACAAAAAAAGAGGAAGCATAGGAAAAATAAAACATGAAAGTAAATATTAATATACTAATTTTCCAAATTGAAGAAAATGAAGTAAGATGAGATAAAATTATTCCTACCTAATGTATGTCCCAGCCTTCTGTGTTCCATGAAAATGAAACATCTGAATCAAAACTGAATGTCAATTACATATCAGAAAGTCAGAAAACCATCCCCATCTTTATTCTCTGATTTTCTCCTTAAAAATGCAATTGCTCAATTTCTGCTTACTCATTTATTCAATTGCACTTTTGAAGCCCATTTCTGGCCTCCAGTCCAGCCCTTGACTCACCTTACATTAATAGCAAAATGGCAATCCTCTCCTATACAGGGAGGGACAGCTTTGCTTCTCTCACTTCAAATTATCATCCACCTCAAATGCCAACACAGAAACATTTGAACATCATAAATATTTTAACCCCCCAAAAGGTTGCAAGCTATCTACAGTCATTGTGTTTTAAATGATATTTTTCTAAACATAATGTTTCTTCACAGAACATAATCACTTGTCCCAAATACCTACACAGGAAAGGAGTGAAACAGTGAGCTCCTGGGTTAAGGAATACATTTGTCCTTGATGAATAACTTCCACTGTCTTGATGCAAAACACAGTACAGAGAAAACAAAAGATGGATAATTTCATGGAAAGTTATTGCATCTTTTATAGAAGTTTCCCACTGTGTAAAGTCTAACTTTCGGACAAGTGCTAGTTATATTTTAGAAAAAGATCATAATCAGTACTTTGTCTTCTTTTTTACGTTTTGGTTTTCAGAATCTATTTGAGGTAGGTAACTTTATATTTCATACTCATAAAAGATCTTGGCTTAAAGACTGAAGAGTCAAATTCTTTGAAAGAATTATCAGTGGAAATCTAAGTATCTACTTGATATTGTATGCTGAAATGAGCCCTTATCAAATCAGATATTGGCCCAATATGTCAGAGTTGAATTATCCAAAGCCAATTTTATGAAAAGCAATTATCTGAAAGCATTGTCATAGCATTTGGGAATTTATACAGAGATAATATGAGAGAGTGGGGCTACTCAATACATACACCAAATAGCTGCAGACAATGAATCACTACCTGCATAGTAAATGTGCTGCTTTGAACTTCCTTAGCCTCATAAGACAACCTGCAAAGAAGTTTAGTATAGGAGAGGTAACATAATACTAAAACTGGGAAATCTTATTGTTTTAAATTATATTGCATCCTAACATAATTCTAGCCAATGAAACTAGACATTTACATCTGGTTTCTGTCTACACGTGAGACATGACAATTCTCATAGTCATTTCTTATTTCCATTCACTAAAGGCATGCCCAGATGCCTTAACAACCCCTTAACATGGTTGTTAAGTATATGATGTGAAGAATTGCTACGAGTCAAGTTCTCCTTTTCAATTCATCCTTTTACTTATGAAATCATTTTTCTTAATCCATTCAATGTTTCACTAGTTTTCTGTAACTAGAGTTACACTTAGGAACACTCTAAGATTGATGGAAGTAGACCTTCATCCACATCCAAATCCCAATGATACTTTTTATTAATTTGGTAATTATGCTACTTTACTTGGAGGTTTGTTTACATCCTCTTTGAGAAGATATTTTACCTGAATATCACAAATAGAATGTTAAGTGACAGCCAATAATAAGCAAATATAAAGACCAAGACCAGCAACTCACCCAGGGGTAAATCTCCCAGAGAACTGTCCGGGGAGGTATGAAGGACTTCCTGAGAACACAGATTTCAATTGTGTGCAGGTGGTGTAGTGACCTAGAAAAAAATCTCTCTACCATGTGCTATGTAGAAGTTGGAGTCCACTTTGTGTACACAAGGGATGACAGAACCTTGTGAACTAGACAGAGACATCGTCTCACTCCACTGCGCCCAGAAGATAATCATGCAATTGTCTTGCAGTTGAGATGCCATGACTTGCTTTAAATTTGTGTGCTTTTTTTATATTTTCAAGTGAGCATGTTTTATTTTTGTATTTAACAAACAAGGCATAGTTTTCCTTAGGACTGCTTTTAAAGTCCTTTAAATAAATATAATTTACAGTCCTTAAATTCACTGTTGTAATGCTACAGATGGATGTGTTTTAAGAAACATGTTCAAACTTCCTTTAGATTTTTTAAGTGACTAGATCTTTTGTACCATCTAGAGTGCTTTCCTGTTATATCAGCACACTGTTAATGATTATTCAAAATCTTCCACTAACCTGTGCTTGTGTTGTATAATACATCATTCCATTTTGCCTTGAAAAATTAATTACTATAATAAGTGCCTCCATGGGACTGCCAGTGGGAGGCCCTCATTAGACATGTCCTTTGTTATGTGAAACAATGGCACTGAGGGAAATTTATTCCTGGCAGTGAAGAGCAAACGACCAGACAAAAAAATCAGGACACGATGAGCCTAACATTTTCTCTGGTGAATTTTAATAGCTGACGTTTTTTCTTCAGCAAAGCATTTGACCTGTCGCAGAAGTACAGAAAGCCAAGGCTTGGTGTATTTGCAAATAAGCTATTCTCATCAGAATAATTTCCAATGCATTCCTAGTTTATTCCTTTCTATCTGCTGTGAATAGTTTCAGGGCTGCAGAAGAGTCTTGGAGAGGCTGGGAGCAGAAAGAAAGAACTAGACTGGCAGACACCATAAGGGTAACAATGAAGAGTAAGAAAAATGAGCCACAGTGTCTAATGGACACAGCATATAGTCTGGACACGGGAAGATGGAACTGATAAGAGATCACCCAGACGACGCCCGATATTCCTGCAGCTGTTAACACATTGTCCCCAGTTCTACTGACAACAGCTTGGAGTCTAGCATAGAAATCAGATCTCCTTCACCCAAAATAAATTAATTAACACCCACCCCTTTGAACTAAGCAGCCCCGTGTTGCTGCCCAGCTTCTGTCAACATTCTTTCCTTTCTAATGCTCTGGGCTTCTCTGAGCTTTCCACCGCAGACACAGGGCTGCCAAGCCAGCAGTTCCTGTTCTTTCATTCAGTCCTATCATGTCAGGAGATTGCAATCAGGCCTTAATGACATTCTGCAGCCAGTGGAGATATCTGCCATCTCTGAAGCCCAGCGAGCTTTTTATTACAGTCATCTGTTCAAGATGGACCAAGGACTGCTGGTCTCAGCCAGTGCACAGGCATGCACCAAAGGACCTGCAGCTAGAAGGTTCAGAAAATGGACTGTCACTTGAAGTTTATTCCCTCATTGGGTTTCGTATTCCTATTAGAAATTTGCAACCATCAAGGCATGTTCTGTAATCTAGAAGATTCCCGATCCAGCTGAGATTCCAATCTTGAGAAGTATTTTCCAGTAAGCTGTCCAGGTGGCACTCTTTTCAATTCCTTTTCTTCTTCAATTTTAAACACCTCTGATATGCTGTCTTAAATACATCAGGCGATAAAAATGGAATCCAAAGAAGCTGTTTTTGCAGAATAATAACCCAAATAAAGCATCTTAGTGATAAAAAGATTTAATTTTCTATTAGGTGATAGTACCAGCAGCCAACTAGACTGCATATTCCAACAATAATTATTTGCAACTCCAGCCATCTGTTACCTGAAGCACAGCTGATCCTACTTATAACTGCAAGTCTGAGCTTAAAAATTAAAACAATTGAATTGTTGGAAATCAGTTTAAATTTAAGGCCTAAAAAGATGTAATTTTGTTGCAAGAAAATTTTTAGAGTCTACAATCCCTCGGCATCTGTGAATTCCACATTGAAACTCTCTAAGGAACACAATCTGTTCTGATGCAGCCAGTACGAAAGAGTCCTGGAAAGAATATGGACACAAGACCCTACTGTCTTTGCATAACTATTGGCTCTGAGTCACGGTGTGTGCTGACAGCAAGTTTTTTCCTGAACTTTATTCTTCCTGAACTTTCTCTCTGTCTGACCTTGGGTTCAGTAATATGAAATGGTCATTTCTGTGGGTTAAACATGTTAGCTCCTAGTGACATTATTCACACTGAGCAGTGCAACAGTATCTATTTCACAGATGAGTGATAAATAAGTAGTATTTTTAAGTACCTGGCTAAAGAATGCTCTAGTTAGTAAAATAACCTCTGAGACACTGGAGGAAATTCGTTAACACAGTTATTCCTTCTTATCATTATACTTCTCTGGGAACCAAAATTCCAAATACAAAATTGTTAACTCTTTAGAGCTGATGTGTGCTAGAAATTGGATTGAGGGGAAAAAAATCATTTGGATGAAAACACATGGATGATTTAGAGTCATCTCATGACTTTTGCTCATTTCTACATGGCTACGAATCATCACTAGCACTATGATTCTGCCACCGACATGGAAAAATATCTAAAGTTTATTTTCTTCACTTGCTCTTTTTATCAGCATTACTTCTCTTTTTAAGCAGATACAGGATTTCTTCTTTGCAATCCTTCTCTCTTCCTAGGTCTCTCTTCCTACAGGGTCACCAAACCTGCAAAAAATATACCTGTGCTTCTTTGTAAACATATCTGAGTTATGTCATGTGCCCCCATTTTCAGAACCTCCAAATCCTTAATGTGGATTTAAAATAAAACTCATTCAGAATCGACAGGTCTTGGTTTACTCCAAACTTTCCCACTAACTCCAATAATTTCTATATTTTTAAATAGAAAAATTTCAGTCACTGAATTTGAGTAAATGAACCAAGATCAGCAAACCCAGTCAGAACAATTAGGTGAATGGAACCACTTGTTAGACTTTTAATAATGCATTCTGTTTAATAACTTTACCCCAAGAAGGCGTTTCCATGTGACTATTTTTTCACTTACCTCTTTCCCTCTTTGCATGTCCTGTTTGTTAGATATCCTGTTTCATCTTTCTCCACTTGTGATTTTTATGCCATGGCCTCAAGTGAGCACATGAATACGCTCTGAATTTAGAAGATAACACTGCGGGGCTTGGATGGGAAATGAAAAAGGACAAAATTTCTATGTGACAGTCTAGAGAGCTCATCTGGCTTCTTTGACTCCTCCTTTAGGTCTAATTTTTTAGAAGACTAAATAACATTCTCATATCCACAAGGCACCAATGGCCCCAGAAGCAATCCCATGTGTAAAATCAGGTGGAGTGAGTAACTTGGCTTGTACACTTCAATAAATTATGAATGGACTCTAGCCTCAGAGAACCATTTTGAATGTTAAGTCTGGGTTATAACTCAGTCAGTGATTACCGATGTGTAGTTATTTAAAAGGCTGAATTGCTTCAGCTGCATCAAGAGTCCCCACCTGAATCACAGTTGAAACTCCCTTTTATGCCAAGTATTTTAATAGCATCCCATTACTGTGCTGAAACAAAATACACACATACTATATTCTATCTCTGCAGAGATAATACATTTATTCCACCATTTCTTCTCCATAATTCCACAACCACCATTCTCAAAACTAAAACTGAAAACGTTGATCCAAGTTTGGTGCCAAAATTCACAGAAGAGTATCTCATGGCCTGAACAAATAAGGTCATTTTACTTCATTTATCCAACCTATTGGTATTTGCTGCAGCTAAACAGTGTGCTTGTTTAGAGAGCACTTATATATTTCACTGAAAAATACAGTATACCAGATGTATGAACTGCATTAACCTTCTAAAATCTGAAAAAGATTGAGAACTTTCTAGCTAAGAAATTCTAAAAAGGAGTTTGGGAGCAAAGCAATCTACCTTCACCACAGTACAACAAGGAAGTTCGAGCATGAAGAAGAAATAAAAGGATACTATCTAATAAGGAACCATATTTATGGATTCAGTTGTTTTCCCTCAAAATTCATGTGTAAACTTCAGAATTCAATTACATTTGGAGATGAGCCTTATAAAACGTAGTTAAACTAGAATGGAGTCATCTGAGTGTGTGCTAATCTAGGGTGGTTAGAATCCTCATAAGAAGAGGAGATCAGGATAGAGAGAGAGATCAGACATCCTCACTGTTAGAGAACACGATGAAAAAGCGGCCATCTACAAGTCCAGGAAAGAAGCCTTTGAAGAAATCAACCCTACCAGCCTTGAATCTTGGACTTGCAGCCTTGAGAATAGTGAGAAAATAACTCCTTGTCGTTTAGTGGGTCTGGGCTGTAATGTTTTGTCATGATGACCCCAGCGAAGGAACTACTACTCCACACATATTTCATGACGCATGCGCTTCTGTTTGACTCACCAATGACCTATTGAGGTGACCTGGGCCAGTACCAGAATCACCCACAACCAGATGCAACAGCAAACTGTCGCGATTTTCAAACTATCGCACTGACACCGAATGTCACGTCAGGAGCTTGACTGCATGACCAACATTACAATCAGCCCATGATATTATTTTCTTAAATGAATTTGATTAATTTTCAAACAAAATATCACATTCTTCCCTAAAAATATTTTTTTAAAAAAGGACTTCTGTTTCTAGGGTAGATAAAATTTATATTTACAATGTGATGTCGTGAAATTTTTATAGGATGGGGGCCGGGGATTTAGCTCAGTGGTTCCGGCGCCTGCCAACCTCCAATTTCTACAGACATAATCCTTGGTAAGATTTGAAAATTAGGTTAACTTAATGTTATGGTTGACTGATAGTGTCAGCTTGAGAAGTTTAGTTAAAAGAACTTTAAATCGGCTCAGCAATTCCTGGAGTTGGTCATCCAGGGGAAATGAGGAAAAACAGATGGACTTCGGTTTCTTTCGAGGAGCTCCGAGCTTTGCTCTCATCTCGAACATCGTCTCCTGGCTTCCAGCTCATACTCTTCAGCCTTCTGGTGAGTTCAGTCTTCCTTCACAGTCTTTCCTCACTGGCCTCCTGATAGGGACTTGCACAGAACACGACGGTGAGCTCCAGATCTTCAACTAAATGCTTCTGTCTCCAGTGTCTAGACAAATCCTCTAGACTCCTTTTCCTCATCTAACTCTGTGGATGCCCACTGTAAGCCAGACTTGTAAATTTACATATATATTTGTGTGTCTTGTATTATAACTATTTCTCTAGTAAATACTGACTGATACACTTGGGCTGATTTCTAATCCAAGACATTCATGATGCTATCAGAATCTCTAGTACCTCAGTTCTGGATAAATCACATTTAAAAGGGAATTTTGATCCTGCAGCTATTACTAGCATTCCCACTGGGGAGGTATATAACATCCTCACCCTTCTTCCAAACTACTCTTTGAATTCTTTTTTTTTTTTCAACAATTTACTCCACAGTCATATAAAACTCCTGCCCTCCAGAAACCTCTCACATGGTTTGACCAACAGTATGACAGCAATGCACGGGGCAGAGAGGAATATGGAAGCAGGTGTGAGACAGAAAATATCACCTGATGTCTATTAATAATAACTACTGCTCTTCTGATTTCTAACCCAGATTTATTGAAAACTCAGAAAAACTCATAATGTGTCCAGTAACTCTAAGTCATTGTATTATCCTAGGCAAAGCTTATTAGAAAATAAGCCAAATATTTTGTTCTCAATAGTTCTAATATTCTACATATTTCATTGTTTTCCGTACTTTCTTAATAAAAAGATATATTCTTTTATAGCTATACTTTAGATCAATATATTCAAAAGCACTATTTGTCCAAAGAATATTTCTAATTACCTTTATTTATTGTTTATTCAGTTTACAAATAAAAATAAATGAGGGCAAAAAAAAAAAAACTCAGTGGTAATGACTTACTGTGAAAAAAACATAATTAGTTCTCTGAAATGTTCCTGTAACTTTTGTTCTTGTTATTTTACAAATTACACCGCAGGTAGAATGCCTAATCAAAAAGTTGGTTTCCATGCCAGGGAGATATTAAAATATATTCCATTGTCGTGGCTATTTAAGTAGTTTGAACTGCTGCTTTGAATCCTGAAAAATTCCTGTTCTTTCTTTTTGTCATGAACTACATGTTCCCAATGATTCACCAGTCAGTTTTTATGCTAAGTTGTGAAATTTAATCAAAGATGGGCACTTGGATACTTAGAAAGAAAAATGGGGGTAAAAATATTTCACTGTAGCCTATTGAAATATATTTTCTGTTGAATACTCTCTAATCCAAATGCTTCCTATGTAATAAGTGATGGTGTTAAAAGTGACATCTATTATTTCTTGTGTATCAAAAAATGCTGTATGTGTTACTTCTTTTAGTCCTTAAAATAAGCCTATGTAATATTGTCCCCATTTTGCATATAAGAAAAAATAGGTTCAGAGACATTAAATACCTTACTCAAAATCACTGAGGCAGAGTTTGAAATTCAAATACAAATCTGACTAAATTTTGCATTTTAGCATAATGATACCAGGCTACAGGAGCTGGTGGACATTGATGCTTCTTTCTCTCACATTTCTAGACAAACTAAGATTCATACTTTAATCTCTAGAATATATAAATGGCTTATTTGCTTCTTTATCCCATTAACTATGCTTCCAGTAGCCTCCGGATAAGAAAACATTTCACTCCAAATTTTCTTTAAGTTTCACATGGGACAAAAATAAAACTCAAATTTGAAAGGAGAGAAGTGATGGATGATTAAGGACATTAACCAAAGTTGGACTAGTTTCTAATGAAGACATTAACCTCATTACTGCTGCTCCTTGCCACCAAGCCTCAATAATACCTATGAGATCATGTGTACACTCTTACGCTGAGCTTTACATCAGCTTTGTTTGCACCATGCTCAGTACATTATTGGACGCATAGCCCCCCGAGGCCCTAAGTGCGGTGGGGTATCCTCTTTCCTATTAGTTTGTCCTGATAAATGCTGCTCATCTGCTTCTCCATTATTTTCCCTTCTATTCTGCACCTGTTCAGTGCCACAGCATCTGGCTTTACGAATTCACCTACAGGCGCATGTTCATGTAGCTGACCTTATTTTCTTCTCCTCTCAAATTACAAGACAAAGCTTGTGCTTTTATTTGGAGTAACAAGGACCGAAGTGAAGCTTGATAAAAAGCCAAGGAAATGGTAAAGATCAAGGAAGAGAGTCGTACATTCAGACTGGCACAAAGGATTGATCAAAACAGTGGGGGAAAGGATGAGAAGGGAAGGAAACTAGGAATGGGCGTCTTCAGGGTGGGTCCCAAAGGCTAACGAGTCTCCCACAGAGAGTGACAAATTCAAATCTGACATCCAGTAAGCACCTGTATTCCATGAGGGGTGGAGCAAGCGATACAGGGAAGCACCAGAGTCCAGGTAGGGATCATTTTCAACACAAAACAAGGTCAAGGTTGAGGAGGGGACTGGCTCAGGAGTATGTGTCCTCACACGTGTGTGTGTGTGTGTGTGTGTGTGTGTGTGTGTGTGTGTGTGTGTGAGTGTGCACCTAGGACATTCACACTGAGCTATATCCCAGGGTTATTTATTTAAGCATTAGTTTATTATTTTGAGATAAGTTTGCACTAAGTTGCAGAGGCTAAGAACTCATGGTTTTCTTGCTTCAGCATGCCAGGGAGCTGGGATTACAGGTGTGGGACAGTGCACTTGAGTTATGAACAGTTTCTATTTAGCAACAGACTCTTATCAGGTGTCCAAGTAAATGGGCAATTTTCAGCCACAAGAATTAAGCAGAGAGCTGGCAAAAGCTCAGCCAGAAGAGGGCAGTTTCTGATGCCCAGCAGGTTAGGTATGGATCCAGAACCATGAGCCAAGGTCAAGCTCAATGCTGGCAGGGACCGACACAATGAACCTGGGATGGGGAGACACTCAGAGGCATTGACAGGATCAACAGCACAGAAATTAAGAGAAACCTATAGTTCAGTGCCCAGGGGAGGCGTATACTTGTTTTGTGTTTTGGGGCAGCAAAACTATCATGTTCTCCTGCCTGGTGAACTCATCCTGAGAGTCACCTACTTTACTCTTTTCGACATCATGTAGCCTCAGGAAATGAGTGTGACCTCAGCGATCGAAGCTGATCTAGGGCAGACGCTTCCCAGGGGCAAGTGTCTGGCATGCACAGTGCTATCAGAAGAAACAGAAAACAACTGAAGATAAAGGAAACTTGACAGCTGAATGGAACAAGACCTGCAGCCCACAAAACAACTGTACACCGAACAGGAGCAAAGCAAACAGGAGCAAAGCAAAGTGGTTGTTTGTTTTGTTCTTATAGTCAGGAATCCTCAGATGCATTCTCACCCTTTTAAAAGAAAAATATTTCTAAATTGTGTGCCATGTCTGGGTAAGTTGCCCAGGTTAGGCTGGGCTTGTCATCCTCCTGTCTCAGCCTCCCAAGAGCTGAAATTACAGCAAAGTTTGTTTTGCAAAGTTTCTGTAACCTTCTCCATGGCACAAGCATGGAAGTCCAAGTTTTCTGGAATCTGCCCCATCACCCCAGGATCCGTGCACCCCAAAGCTGTAAGATGCAGTGTTCAGCGGTGCTCGGTCTCCTGAGAAGAACATGTTCATTTAGTTCATCTGGTTCTTACTCTGTCCATGTCCACATCTAAGTCTTCAGTCTCAAGTCTGCTGTGATGAAGGCACCATTGTTTTGGGGGTAGCAGTCATCTCATCGTGGGCTGCAGACCACAGCAAATCCACCTTTAAGTAGTGAGAAGTGCTGGGTGCCACACTGGTCTTTGCAATAATCAAGGTTTGCTGTTGGATTCAGCAGTTACTAGTAATTCTGAACATGGTGCTACTCAGGAGGAAATTAAAGTCTTCCTCTAAACTAATTCCCACTCTTATCTCTCATTCCATACAAATACTCAGATTTCTGTCTCTGACATTAAAAGTGATGTTGCCCAGAGTAATATCCTTGACTGTCTTTTCTCTTTTTTTTATTTTTTATATTTCCAGAAAGTTATCATCTATAGTGATAGCTCCCAAATATATATCTTTATTACTGATAGCCCCTCAAAACACTGGTTGAATTCCTTGCCAGATATTACTATTCTTATTCCCATGGGAATCTAGAATTCCACATATCTAATGCTGAATTCCATCATATTTTTTCAAATATGCTCTCAATTCTATGTGTTATAGTTTAATCTAAAATGTCCCTCAGAATGTTTGGGGAGTGACTGAGTCAATAGAGCGCTATACTCAGCAGTGGACTCAGCCATGGAGAAAATCGCTCTTAGGAGAATGGCCTGGTTGGAAAAGATGTGTCACCAGGGTGTGCTCAGGGGCTCCGGGGTAGCGCGTCGCTCTCCAGCTCCTCTCCTCTCCCTCGGCTTCCTGGCTGCCCTGAGGTGGACACCTTTCCTCTCTTGTGCCTCTTCACCATGCAGATTTTACTTTGGAGCCTACTGACCATGAATGGACTGAGACCTCCAAAACTGTAAACCAAAATAAAGCTTTTCTTCCATCAGTTGCAGACTGGATATTGTTTTCAGTCAGGATACACTATATTTACAATGCTTCTTCAACATTATAACTGATCTTACAATCCAACTCTGAAACATGGAAGAATGTTGTGGTCTCACATTTCCCTCAAAGCCCCACACACCCTTAGACAGACTTCTTGATTTACATTTGCCTCCAATATCCATCCCCAAACTCTAGGAGCTGCTAGGACTGAATTTTCAAGGTTCCATGACAGAAGATGAACATTCAAATACCAGCTGTATTTCTATACAATAGCAACATTTGAGAAATATGAATTTAAAAAAATAATTTATCCTAACCCCAAAAATATGAACTGTTGAGAGAAGAATCTGTTATACATGTATGAGATCTAATACTGAAAACTACCACATACTCTAAAAATGGAAAAGACTCAACAAAATTGAGTTATTGCATGTCTGTAAGTCAGATGTCTCAATTTAATCAAGGTTATAGTCTTCCAAAATCAGTGTATAATTTCAGCATAATTGCAATAAAAATCCCAGTATCTTTTTGGGAATAGTTGACAAATAATTCTAAAAATCATATAGAAATGCAAAAAACTAAAAATAGCTAAAATTATATTGGAAAAAATTTCTTGTTTCTTTTGATTTGTTGTATAACTACAGCAAGTCAAGACAAAACTAACTGGTTCCAGTGTATTAAATCAACGAATAGAATATAATGAAGTCCAAAATAGATCAGTCCATATATAATCAGTTGATTTTCCATAAATCCTCAAACACAACTCAAGAAAGAAATAATAATTGTTTTACTAAATGACAAGGACCAAAGATGTAGCTAAGTGGTGTTGCAGGTGTCTGGAAACTGCAAGGTCTTGAGTTTGATTCCCAACACTGCAAAAAAATAAAATTAATAAATAAATGTCAAAAGAATCTGATGTTTATATACAAAAGCATGAATTTACATATCTCACAACACATACAAATACTAGCTCAGAAATTAATCAGATACAAACATAAAATCTAAACTCTAAATTAAAACTGGATAAACTGCTTATACTTTAAAGTGAACAAAAATTTCTTAGTTATCCAAAGCATACTTTATGAAATAAAAACTTACTAAATTGAACTTCATCAGAATGAAACACTTCTCTTCAAAAGACACTGCTAGAAGGGGGAAAACGTTGAGATTGTAACAAAAAAGTAAGGAAACAAATTTTATATATATAGGGGAGACGGTAGGGTGGGTAGGGCTATGGGAAAAAAAGAGAATTAAGTTGTGTCTTATACTGGTACAAATCCCCATTATGGAGTGCAATCATGATGTGTATATTTAATGTACAAATAAAGATTAAAATTTTTTTTAAAAAATCAAAAAAAAAAAAAAGAAAAGACACTGCTAAAAGGAGAAAATACCAAACTACATTCTAAAAGAAAAGAAGTCCTATAATTTTATGATCATATTAATTAGAAAATTATAAGAAGAAAACAACAGTAAGAACTAGAGAAAATACCAACTATTTTGACAAATATTTTTAACAGCGAAAAAGCTGATCAGTGTAACACCTTTAGGTCGTGACTTCCAGATGAGTTACACAGTGCAAATAGTAGTTTTCCTGTAAGCTATTTGTAGAGCAGAAAATCCAACAATAACCTCAGCGTATTCTAAAATTACTGAAAAATATACTAATTATTTCCTAGATCCATTGGTCAGATCCTAAAATCGTATGCAGATATTATAATACAACACACCAGGAGATGAAGTTATATCCAAGGACAACTTACTGTGAAGTCTAGTCTTAACCAGGTATCACTAAAATTTCTTTTTTTCTTTAATTTTACAGAGCTCATGTCCACTAGAATTTGTGAGGCAGACCTTTTGTCCCAGAGTCTTGAGTGAGGCTGGTACAAACAAGAAGTCCTGATTTTCAGCCTCACACATAACCACCTTAGGGAGACAGACCCGTAGTCACAGAAAGATTAGAAAGCTGATTTAATCAGATGCCTCAATTTCTGCTTCAGAAAAGAAAGTTGGGGGAATTCTCAAGCAATTTAAAAATTAACTCTTTACCTACTTTTAACTTATTTCTTTGATCGCATTAGTCGCTTTGAATAACTTGAAAACATCTAGAGGAAGAGGAGCAAAGTATTTATAAGTAAGAGGAAAAAATATTTACTTATTAGTTGCACTTTATTTGACATTTTGACATAAATGTTTTTAACATTTGAAGTACTCCATCTTTGACTTGCTAATGCTCTACTTCTAGTAATAGTTCAAATTCACTTTAATACTGAAAACCTTAAGGTAAAAAGCTTCTGGAGCAGCCAGCCGCATGTAAATATTCTGATTTGTTTTCCTTTCTGAACTAATTTAATTTTCAAGCCCATTAATCTGGAACTTCAAATCAAAGGAGAAACCATGCATCTCCCACATGGGTTTGCAGAAACGCCACAATGTTAGCAGAGTCATCTTAAGAGAAGATCATCTTGTTTCTACAATCTGTTTCTCTTCAGAGTTCCTCTTGGTGTGTGGGTCCCTCAATTTCCTCACTTCCCTCATTTAAGCTGTTGTTTAGGAACATGTCCGATTTGAAAGAAAATAGAAACAAAATCCTCACAATCAGATATCGCCCGAGAAAACTCTGCATACAGTATTCAGCCCTTGGTATTTCATGTGGTGTCTTCCAAAAGTTTGTGTGCTGGACAGTTGGTCCCCAGAGTGGCAGAAATGAAATGTGGAGAGAAATGTAAGAGGCAGACCCCAATACGAATTAACTGGTCACCACTTCCACTGTGAAGAGATTTGTGCTGGTTTCACAGGGTGAGATCTCACAGAGGGGACTAAATAGTAAGCTATTTGCTACAAAAGGGCCAAGTGACCATTTGCTGGTTTCTTGGCTTCTTTCTTTGCCTCCACAGCTCTTTCCCCTGTGCTACCCTTGTATGTTTTCCTGCCCTATGGCCCCTGATCTGTCAGGAGGTGATGTTGTCTGGACAAGCCAGCCACCAGAAATATGCCCCAAATAAACCTCCCATCTCTATATATTACCCAGGATCAGATATTCTGTTATAGCAGCACAACATGATGTCCCACTATTAATGTGCAGCTACGTTAGATAAACATTAGTATATAGTCAGAGAGATTGGGCTACCGTGGAAAAATACAGGTATCAGAACTGTGGCTGAGGCACATCTGAAGAAGGCAAAGCTTCAAGATCAACTCGTAATTTACTTCTCCTGTTCATAGAAAGAGATTGCTCCAAATACACTTCAAAAGTGCCAATCACGTTAGAATTAAATAAGTTAAAGGATTAATACAATGATACAGGTCTATGACATCTGTAAATCAACAAGTCACTTTCACCACTGAGCTCATCAACTGTGTCTGTGTCTATTATAAGTAGTGACAGCAGATGTCATTATTGGACAGGAATTTTTTTTTCCTTATCACTGTCATTTATAAACAAGCTCCATATAAGTACCTATGGTTGGTAAGATGCACTGTAAACTATCAGAGGTTAACAATAATGACCGAGGTAATGTCTTCTCAATGTAAACTCCTATGATTCTGTTATAATACTCTTCTGTGAGTGAACACTTGATGAAGATTTCTTATGAAGGGAAATTTGAAGCCATCAAAGACCAAATGATTCTTCTAGCTGTTCACCTTTCTAATCCTCCTAAAATTCGTATTTTCTCCACATGCATTTACCTAAATTTACTGAAGTTAACTTGGAAAAAGTGACACAGACTCTATCTTGTAATGTCTACTGGACCTTCAGCAAACATTGGCCACCAGATCACCTAAAACAATTTCCCCAAAGTCTGGGACTGTTTAGGAGCAAAATTCTATAGCAAAAGAAGACACAAGGATAGCCCAGTCCCAGTGAGGCAAATGGAACTTCAGGTTCGGAGTGGACATCAAAGTGCAGAAAAGAAGAGAAAGACTGGCATAGGGTAGTTCCCAAGATAGCATGAGACAAAGCTAAAATGAAAACAACGTGGCAGTTTTCATCTGCTTCTTAGAATGAGCAGACCTAAATATTCCAGATAACTTGTGGCTGGTTTAAACCACTTCACTTCAAGGTCATCTCTACTTTCATTGCTACCTGACTTCTTTCAGCCTCTACTCACTTCCAGCTTGTGTCTAATCTTACTTTTTACAAACTGCCTCCACCTCTCTACCTGACCCCATACATACGGAGGATAATATCCTTTCAAAAGAAAGCTGTGAGTCAGTGGTAGCAAGCAAGAAGATATGTGGTAGTAATAGGCTAATAATTGCATGTCTACTCACAAATAAGTAATCACAGAGCTTTGCTTCCATTACACTATGATGTCAACAATGGTAACTGAGTGCTTTATTAGTAAGAATGCATTTTCCCTTTGCTGCTTCCCAGTGGGATACTCTTGTACTGTGCAATGTCAGGACAAAGAACTCAGCTTGACCTCAGTCGCAATGGTGGTGTGAGCCTCCTGTTACTTAGTGAGTGAAGGCTGAGTCTAAAAGAACTCTCTTACAGTCCCTATTTATGCAGAAATTCTAAAGTTAATGTATGCTGCAGAATTATGGGACACCAGTATATATTTTTATGACATTGCTTTTATATACTGCTTCCTCCAAGAAAAATATGCATTTGCTAGACCAGTAGCCTTTATATATTAAAATACATTATAAAATACATTTTAACCTTATATATTAAAATATATCTTAATATATCTTTGGGCTATAACAAAAGACCATAAGATGAGCACAGAAATATATTTTTCTGGAGGCCAGGAAAGCCAAGACCAAAGTGCTGATAAATACAGGGTCTAAAGGAGGGATCATTTTCTAGTTCACAGGCAGTATCTTTTCACTGTAACTTCATGTGAGGTGAAGAGGCTGGTCAGCTCTTTTGTAAAGGCACTAATCTCCCCATGAAGGTTCTGCCCTGATGGCCTAACAGCCCCACCTCTAATAGCATGACCATGGGGATTAATATTTTAATGCTGGGGAGACAATTTTTCAAATCACAATAGACATCATAAACACACATTCAGAAAACCAACCTGCATTCAGAAGTATCCTCTACACCAAATAAAAAGCATTACACTGTGCTATTTTTCATTCATAATATGTAATTTGTATAAAGCACAGCTATTCTGCATGTCATACTATAGGCCTCAATATGTGAAACAGGCTGAATTCAAAAGTTCACAATTAATGATAAATAGTGTTGATGGAGATTCTAAAATGAAGAATGTGAACTTAGATACTATGAAGTCATAAATAAGTATCTTCCAAATGAATCAGACACAAATCACAGGCTTCAATTCTGAAATTTCATTATGTATGTGAACGATTTGGTGACAATGTAATTAAAACATATGCTCTAGCTTTAAAAATGTATAACAAAAACTCTTATCTTGGTTTGCAACAAAACCTCACTTTAAAAACTCTAATTGTAGTGCTCGCTTCAGCAGCACATATACTAAAAACTCTAATTGTAATTATGTCAGAAAGAATAAGCTTTTAAAAGGAAGTTGAATGCCATAAACTTTTTATTTTAATGGTTACTTGAATTAGCCAGGGAATATATTAAAACAATGAAAATGTATATGCAGGAAGCAAAGATAATTGGCATATGTTGAAAAATAACTCCTAATATGTCTTCTGTACAAATATAGAAGAGTAAAACCAAATATCAGGTATTAGTGGGTAGTCCAGTTTCAGCGACTTTAAGTTCATTAGTGTATTAATTAAAGTCAAGAGCTTCTATCATTTTTGTTTAAATAGTAGGATACTCAATAAAATGGTAAACCAATAAAGTACTCTTATTGAATCCTGTATAAAATGAGATTTTTCAAACAAAGAATAAATTGGGTTAAGGGCAGTTAGTAAGGAAGACTGAGTCAGCCACCCGATTTAATATCAGAGTTGATGGGCAGCACTAGCAGTGGGTCCATCTCTCTCACTCAGTGAATGTGTTATAAGCTCTTATTGAGGGTCAGAGTAGTTTTCAGCCTGATGAAGCTGCTCTGAGAACACAGGATCACTTCTCAATAAATGCACAGCCTGGACAATTTTAAGAATCTGAATTTGTAGATTTTCACCTTCCGCTTGCACACTAGAGCTGAGTTCTCTGAGAACAGTGTCTGTGGCCCAGGGAATACCTTGGCTTTTCCTCCCCTCCTATCTCATAGCTACTTGTCTCCATCAGTTCTCTGTTACTTTAACAAAACACGTAACACTGAGTGATTTACACAAGAAATAGGTTTACTTGGGTTTATGGCTCTGGAATTCCAAGATCATGATTCCAGTATCTGCTCAGCTTCGTGAGGGCTTCGTGATAGAAAGTGATTGATGAGTGTGGAAGAGATCATATGCTAAGAAAGGAAACAAGAGAGCCGCCAGGACTCCAAACTCACTTAACCACAGCTCACTCCCACAGCACCTGACCCACTCACCCCCACTTGACTGACTCCCATTTATGTTCAAAGAACTCTGACCGTGTGATTTAAGCACCTCCCCCTGGAGCCTCTGTACTGCCATTTGGAGGCATTAAGGCTTAATGTAAGCTGGGGATGGAACAAGACAGGGCAACGGTGATACACACCACGGCTGTACTGGAGACACATTGGCTGAAAACCAGTCCTCACGGTAAAGACAAGAGGACCACATTCACATGCTTTCTTAAAGCGTAAACACTTGATGTGATGAAATCTAGATAAAATTAACTTCAGACTTACCACTTCCTAGGAGAATCTTTGTTCTTTGCATCTACACTTGTTATGGGGCTTGTTTCCCGGTGGGACAACAGCACCTAAGTGGCTATACCTGTAACCTTGTTGAATGTCCCCTGCTGTGGCTTATGTTGTACCCATGTGTGTTTCACCCTATAAAACTCCTCTGTGAAGTGAGGTTCCCCAGGCTACCCACTTAGGTCCTCCTCCTGCCGCTCAGAAGCTTGCCTGTCAATAGATATCTACCTATATTTGACTTCTGTTGTTCCTAGGACTCATTCTTCAATTTCTAAAGAACAAGAATTCAGGGTATCATACCTTTGGCAGGTCAGGAGATACAATATTTCATATTTCATATAATTTCCTGTAACAGAGTGACCAGGATACATAAAGGCAGGATAACATTACTCCATTTTTACTCTGAATAAGATAAAAGATAAAGCTTTATACAGAGGAGTGGAATGATGGAACCTGTGTTTTTAAAAACTACCCTTGAGGGCCGGGGAGTTAGCTCAGTGGTTCCGGCGCCTGTCTTGCAAGCGCAAGGGCCCGGGTTCGATTCCCCGGTAACCTCATAACAATACTGGGTGTGGAGACTCACCCCAACAGTAACCGTACCATATACCACCATGCTGGGTGTGGTGGCTCACGCCTGTAATCCCAGCACTCGGGAGGCGGATGGAAGGAGGATTGCTGTGATGTGAGTTTGAGGCTGAGCTCAGGGCGAGCCTGAACCACAAAGCGAGACCCTGTCTCAAAAAAAAAAAAAAAAAACTACCCTTGAGTTTTTAATTGAGAATAAACCATATAGAGTAAGAGTGGAAGAGGGATAATGAATAGACAATATCTTAGACTGGGTTTTCCCAAAAGCAGTATCTGAGGACACAACCTGACTGTACTTGCCTCTTTTTGTAAAGAAGTTATGAAAAACAGAACTGGGGGCCTATGGAGAAAAATAAAGAACTAGAGACAAATTAAGAGTGTTGTAAAGCTTGTTGCTTTGAGCAACTGGGGCTCTGCACATGGAAACAACTGAGGAGGCACAGAGCATGTGCCTAGGCACTTTCCACCCAAAAGACAGATGACAGGATTTTCTCCAACAACTCTCATTTTCCACTAGTTGAGTGTTGTCCCATAGAAAATTCCTTTTCCTGAATTTCCAGTTTTAACAGAGTGGCTGAGCATGTTCTCACAGGCTGCACATGTGGTAATAACAAAGAAGCTCTGGAGAAAAACAAGAGAGAAACTGAAGGAGAGGAAGAGTAATCAAGTGACTGGACACTTGAAAGCAGCCAGTTGTGGAATCAACAGCTGAAAAAGAATTAAAACAGAGAATGAAAGAAGGTGAGATGAGGCACATGATATTTTCCCTCCAAACAGAGTCTGATGATAACATGATAATGAGCTCATTGGAATGATGTAGTTTCTGCAACAAAGTAGGAGAAAATTGAAGAAAAATGCAGTTTGGGAGAAAAATTGATCCTTTGGCTTTTCACGTGTTAACTTTAATATTCCTGTTAGACAGACAATTGAAGGTCTTGTTAGAAGCCTGGAATTATAGTTGTAAAGAGCAATCTAATCTAGAAAAACATATTTTGGGATTCTTAGCCTATGGTTGGTATTTACCATCATTAAACTGTATATAATCATCAGAAAAATGAGTATAGACAGAGGGAAGCAGTTCAAAACCTGAAATTTGTAACACTCACTCCATTATTAAGATATTGAGCTGAGGAAGAGAAACCCTCCAATAAAACTGGGAAAGCAACTGTGGGAATCAATCAGGAACCAGGTTCCACAAGCCAAGATAAAAAATACTGTATCTGAGATAAGACAGGAGCAATAAAGATAGAAAAGAGATAGGAAATTGTTATTTTGAAATTGTAATTTTTTACAAGATATAATCAAAGTTATACAAGATATTCAAGGTATAATGAAGGTAGATCATGCCCCACACTGCCAGGCATGGTGACTCAAGCCCAGCAATCAGTACCACACACCACAATGCTGGCATGGCGGCTCACGCCTGTAATCCCAGCACTCGGAAGACAGAGGCAGGAGGATCGCTGTGAGTTTGAGGCTTGTCTGGGCTACATAGTGAGCTCAGGGCCGCCCTGAACTACAAAGTGAGATCCTGTCTCAAAAAAAAAAAAAAAAAGAGCTAGCCAGGTTACAAAGCTATTTTCACTTATACCCCTGATTTTTTCTTCCAGGTTTGTTACTTCTAAATTCCTAGAGTATTGAGGACAAAATAATTCCATAAATTCACCCTGTATTTTCTTTCTGATACTATAAACCCATAAATTGCCAGGACTTTGTCTCAAGAAAATCCAGTACTATTATTTGCTTATCCTATCTGTAAACTTCAAACTCATAAAGATTATTTTCATTTTAACCTAGTTCATAAAACCAGTTTTTACTTTCACTCAGTAATGGGCAGCATAATCTTAAAGAAACAATCTCAAGGTAAATAACAAATACAATGGTTTAAATATAAAATGTGCCCCAATCATGGATCATAGGATATTACACTCATTGTAGATTCACCAATCAATGAGTTTAGTAGCTGAATGTCCTGTTAGGAGCTGGGGACTGGCTAGGAATTGGTCAGTAGGTACATGGCGTAGAAAGGTGTATTCTTTCTCTGATTCCTCTCCACTCTCTCTGCTTCCTGGATACCATCAGTTGAGCAGCATTCCTTTGCTATTCCTATCCACTGTACCATTTCTACCTGAGCGCCAGTCAGCCATGGACTGAACCCACTGAAAGCATTAGCTACAATAAATCTTTCTGCTTTTAAGTTGTAAGCATCAGGTATTTTGTCCCAGCAATAGAAATGTGACTAATACAATAAATAACCCCCAAAATAAATATCCTAGATCACCCATCTTAAGAATATCCTATGACCATATAAATTTTCCTAACCCCAGACTGTGCTCTGACTTATCCCTGTAGTGCCCACATTCTTTTTGCTTTGAGCATACACTTTTTTGGTTCTGTCTAATACATCTAACTGGCTATGCTGCTCTCTAATAGTGTTTGACATGCTTTTCCATGACAAGAGACAAGAATCTTTCTCGCACAACTTACCATCCCCCTCTGTTCTCTGAGAATCTTCTCAGATGCCATTCAATGACATTTCAAGGAATGAGTGACCAAGCTTTTCAAATGCCATTAAAAGGCCAAGAATTGACCCCTGAAGTTAGCAATGAGAACATCATTCATGAATATTTGATTGACTTGGTTTCAAAAGACAGGAAGGAAGATTTAGATTTTATGAATGCAGAAAACTCTTTGAAAAAGTTTTGCTGTAAGGGGAGCAGATAGACAGAGGACAGATGGAGAAAAGAAAGTTCTCATTTCATTAGATGGGAGAAATAATGGCATATTCATATATTGATGGGAATAATCTAGTAAAAGGAAGATGATGATCCCCAAAATAAAGGAGCAAATTTCTCAAGTACAGCCCTTGAATAAGAGACAAGAGCAAGTTTAACACATAAACAAAGTATATTTCCTACAGAGCATGTAAAATTCAATCCTAGCAGTTAGAAAGATCTGAGTCCAGTCCTAGCAGCTTGTGAAAATATTTTACTGGTTGCATCTATTTGAACACCAAAATGAAAAGTCAAGTTGGAAGGGAAAGGACAAATAAACGACAATAAGGACAAATAAAGGACAGAGCACGATTTTTAGGACAGTGAAATTAATATACACAATGCTAAAATGGTGGATACACACCTTTATAAATTTGTCCAGAGCCAATAAATGTACAATATCACAAGTGAGCCTTCATGTAAACTGTGAAATCTGAATGACAATGATGTGTCCAATTGTTTATCAATGGCAACAAATGTGTCACTCTAGTAGGAGACAGGAGCAAAGGGGAAGCAACGCATGTATAGCATAGATTCATGTGGGGTAGCTCTGTCTCTTCCTCAATTTTCCACATAAATCTATAAAAAATGTTTTCTAAAAAATGTGTAGAATGGGGTTTGAAAATAGTGTCAAATTATAAGGAAAGAAGTGAAGTTATATATTTGATGTCAAGAAGAGTGGAAAAGTGAGAAAGAACAATTACAAGGCATTGTTATCATTAAGACACAGGGAAAGAATCAAGACAGTCTTAAATACCCCCAGTTAATCCTGGTATGTACTTTCCCCCAGAAAGATTTAGGTCTCCAGGAAAGACACCAGGAAGGAAATACTGAATTTAACTGGGGCTATAACTCATACAATGAAACCGAGGAAGCTAGAGAAGCTAAAGAAAAAGACATAAAAATCAGGGGTGTGTGTGAGAAAGTAATTTAAATAATTACCAGGTAATTAGACTTACAGTAGAGAGACAAAGACCCGAGGCCAGTTAGGAACACCATAACTCTGCTTGCCTTTTTACTAATCCAGGGCTACAGTTTAGAAAATTGAGACAGTTGTTTTCATTTTCTCTTTATTCTTTTTATCTTTCAGTGCTGGAAAAAAAAATACAAATTTGATTCACAAATAGTTACTGATTCACAGAAAATTACCAAAACAGAACATAGCAATCTATGAACTCCAAAATTGTATGAAAGCAAAGAATATATTTTTATATCCCTTCTCTAAGCATCAAAAGATATGACACTATTTTCTGGCCAGGGTAGATATTTGATTCAAAAACTAGGTAACATTTACCATGTAGTTACTAAAACTAGGGTACTAAGTTAAGAACCTTAAGGACAACCTTTACAATGTATAAAACAATCTTTTTCGTATCCATTCATAGCAAATGATCTCAAACGTGGAGTCTGAACCTGTCATTTTATTATATGCCTTGATAGTTTGTGGATCAGGAATTTAGGTGACACTTGGCAGAGTAAAATCATGCTTGACATCAGAAAAGTTCTCTCCTTGGTGCCAGTTTCACAGGTGCGCTTGCCTGGAGCCCCTTGCACAACTCCACTTGCAGGTCTAGCACTTTATCAGAGATGTCTGAAGGCTGAGCTCAACTGAGCCTGTCAACCACAGTGCTTACTGCACTTGGGCTATTAAGACTTGTTTTGTAGAATCATAAGACTCTGAGAAGTACCTCTGTCAGCACGATGGTAGCTTTTTTTTTTTAATTTTCATTTGTATTAGTACATGTCTTCAGTACATAATGCATTCCCAGAGTAGTTGTGTATACAATGCATCTTAATTATTCTTATATCCTCTTTTTCTTCTCTACCTCTCCCTTTTACCACCTCTTTGTCCCCTTCATATTTCCAAAAGATCTATCTCCCTATTTCCTATTATTTACTTTTAATTTGCTCTTGAATTTATTCATTTATACCTTAGGTTTCTCATACAAGAGAAAACTTGTGGTATTTAAGCTCATATATCTGATTCATTTTGCTTAACATTGTGGTCTAATCTTTGTGACCCAGCTGTGAAGTCATACAGTGTCACCTCCCCACATTCACCATACCATTGGTCAAAGTCACAAGCTCACCCACTTCAAGCAGAGAGGCAGAGACACATGTACTAATGTGAAATAGATCACAGAGGCCAGGTTTTAAAGGCACTGCAGAAATGATCCACATGCTAACAATAAATAAACAGGGCCTTACATAGGAACCAAGTAAAGATGTAGTTCATTTGGGCACTATAGTAAGAATCCCCTACAGTGAGAACTCTCTCGACTCTTTCTTTTTAAGAGCACTAATCCTGTTCATGGTGCCTGTACTACATGGATGACATAATTACTTCCCCAAATCCCAACCTCCAATTATCATATTGGAGGGGGGCTAGAATTCCAACATAAAAATTTGATGGGGGCACATAACATGCAGTTTGCCCAGTGCCACACAGCAGGTCAACAACATCACCTGGAGAGTAAGTCAGCTACCCAAGCTGTCAAGCAGGACCCAGCATGTACCCATATTACTTGTTCAGTCACAACATTCCTTGTAGAGATTTGTCAGTGCTCTTGAGGGTAATCACAGTACAGTGGAGAGCTGTCTCCTGTAGCCCACAAAATGCACACACAGATATTTCTGCAGTCTGAATGCATCATTTACAGTGAGGAGATATTTATCACTTTGCCAGAGCCAGCATATGATTGTGACACATTTATAGGCGTGATTGAAGTGATTTGGGAAGATGTATCTTAGTTGTCTCACATCAACAAAATTATGAGGAGACCTAAAAGAAGTCTGACTTAGAAGCAATATGGCTAATGCGGCTGTAGTTGAATATTGCTTCAGATTTGCTTATCTGTGCCCTGAGAAGTAAAAAGCTACAATCACCTCTCTTTTTCTGATACCATTTAATTTATATGTTGGATATCAATTCATCTAACATCAAGGGTAAAATATATGTGTGTGTCTGTGTGTGTAACATAGAAAGAGGGAGGAGTATCTGATGAGGCTACAGGCTATTAGAGACAGTAGGAACACATTAGAATATTTACAAAAATCCTGTCTCCAGCTAGGGATTTAGCTCAAGGGTTCCCATGCCTGCCTTGCAAGTGCAAGGCCCCAGGTTCGATCCCTGGTAACCACATACAAGGATGCCAGGCATGGAGACTCATGCCCATCAGCAATCAGAACCACATACCACAGTGCCAGGTGTGATGGCTCACGCTATAATCCCAGCACTTGGGAGGCAGAGGCAGGAAGATTACTGTGAATTCAAGGCTGAGCTCAGAGCCAGCCTAAACTACAAAAAGAGAGACCCTGTCTCAAAAAAATAAAAATCCTGTCTCTGCAGAAGGAGAATTACAGATAGGAGAGTGACCTAGAAGCACAGCCAAAGCAGGGCCGAAAACACAGAGGCAGGTGGCACTGGGACTTGCTTCCCTGCTGGGAAATCCACTGAAGGTCTAGGGCACAAGACTGAGGCACTGTGGCATGATGAGAAGACAGCGGAGCACCTTTCGGACCAACACTGGAATGTAGATGAGACGCTACAGCTGACTGCTGTTTGAACCAATTACCAAACAAATTGAGCCCCAGTTTCTCTGCATGCAAAGGGGAGAGGACAGTATCATAATAAAGGATGGCTGCAAAAATTACAAGGCTGCAGAAGAAATGTGTACCTATAACCTGGCACTTTCTGGGTAATTACAAGATGTTGCTTAGTGGCATTTATTAACTATCATCTCCATAATTCTCTGTCTTCTCAGATCAAGTGGAAGTTTCATAAATAGAAGAAACATACAAATCAATATTCCTTGTATATTAATAAAATGCAGAACAAAGCATAGCATGTATTTAAAACCTCACAACTGTTTGCATGGATACTGAGGGAAGAAAGCCATGAGTGACAGAGAAAGAAGTGAATAATTGCAAACAATCACCGGGTTGGGGATGGCTATTGAGAAGCTCCAAGTGAATGAGAACATGGGCTTTAGGGAAAAAGGCCAGGCTTTGGGGTCAGCTGTGCTCCCACAACTCTGGGCTGCTGTGAGGACAAGGCCTCCCTCCTCAGGCGCTTTGGGATTGAAATGCAATAAGCTGCCTGCTCAGCACACATACACGCTGTAACGTTTCTGCCACTATTGTTAGTGTCATTATCGTTCTCCCCTCCTAACATCTGAGTCATTTGACAATATAAACCTCAAGAACATATGTTAGAGTTATTTCTGTTAAGGCACTGAGCTGGTCATCACCTAAAAAATAAGAATAACATCCATCTAGGTGGGAGAGTCTGTCTTATTTCTTGAATTTCTCCTTTGCTAGCTTGGGATGTGGTGTATTTGTGTGCACAGCCAATTAGAACAAGAATTTGGTCGCTACCAAATAGATATTGCTTTAGATGTTAAATGTTTGGGCTCTAGGTTCATGGTATTTCTATGGATCACTCTAAAACCCCAGCTAATCTTTCTTTAACTTAGTGAAGATGCTTCTTTGCACCACAGTAGCCTGGGTGGAAAGCTTCACATTGCAATTATCAAATCATGCTATTTTAATCCAAAATACAATGATTCACACTTTATTCTACCTCTTCTCCCTAGCACTCAACATGTTCGCACATTTGACTTAATTTTATTTTTTTGTTCTCTGTAATGGCTCGTCTCTATTAATTATACACTAACCACATTCACACACACACCCAAAACAATCAGTTACCACCGATAGCATTTTGATGTTTTCATCACAAAATGTCAAACCCACCATCTATTCTGTAATTCAAAGAAATGGTCCCAGTCCTCTGAATTCTGTAACAGAATGTGTTTGTTTTATTTCTTACTGCGCCAAAGCTCAACTTTCCCATTGTCTTTCTTTCTAAATTACAAAAGCAATTCATTCTCCAATCCCTATCTTGATTGCTAAAGTGGGGAAAGGGTATTTTATCAGAGCATAGTGTTGCATTTTAATGTACTTTACAGATTTGAAGAGCTTCTTTCAAATGCTAAGTCCAATTTAATAAAAGTATGGCCTCTTTTATTTCCTTAAAATATGGAAAATACTGCTATACTGTCTTTTTAAAAAATTGATTTTATTGGTACATTTTATACATGCATTCTGATCACATTCAGCCTTGAGAATTTGCACCTGCCCTGTCTTGATGGAATTGTATGGTCTTTTATCGATGAAATTCTGAAAATAAGTACATGAATAAGATGCTAATGTAAGACAAATATAAGTGGACAACAAACAACAAAATCAATGTTTACTCTAAATATTACATAAATAACAATAGACCCAGCACCTAACTAGCACTTTTCACTGTTAAAATAATTCACTTGGAGGCCAGTAGCCAGAACCAGCTCTGAAGTCCTGGACTTTGATATAAGCAAATTTAAACTCAAACAGAAAGGCCCATAATCAATCAGAAATCACCAACTAACCTGTAACTAGGGACTCTCCACTGGAATGATAAAAATAAGGCTCCACTCTAGCCAATCAAACATTTTCCTCCATCTCTCCCTGCATCCGCTCTACTGGGGCTTCACCTCGTGCTCCTTGGCAGAACTCCAAACTCTCACTTAGAGGATCACTTTCTGCTCAAATGAACTCTAATTTTTTTTGAGACGAGGTCTTGCTTTGTAGTTCAGGCTGGCCCTGAACTCACTAGGTAGCTGAGGCACACCTTGAATTAACAGCAGTCCTCCTGCCTCTGCCTCCCAGGTGCTGGGATTACAGTGAACTCTAATATTTTAACAGGCCTCAGTTTATCTTTCAACCCCTTATACACATCCTTCTCTCAGTGACTTGCATATACTTCTTCCTTCAATTCTGATAACCATCCTATAATTAGGTACCACTGGGATGCAAATACAAGTCAGCTTACACCCTCTGGAGCCTACAGCACTCTAGGCCAGACTGTCTCTGAAACACTGAGGTCAGATGAAGTACAAATGTACCAGCACGGAAGCTATATCTCATCTCAAACTGACCAAATATTTTATCCATGTGTGATATGACTGGAAAATAGAAAACAAGCCTCCTGTAAAGTAATACAGACTATAGATAGTACATGTCTTATAAACTCTCAACTAGTTAATACCTTTTCTTACATTAATTTACTCTTGAAATCTTTCCTTAAGAAAAATTTAAGAGAGGAGAGAAGATGGTATGATGGCTCCAGAGGCTGGGAGTCAGAACCCGGTATGTTGGATCCTAACACGACACGTGGCTAGGTGAGTCCTCCTGGACAAGCACGCACACTTCTCTTTGCTCACTTCCTCAATCTTTCTTTTCCCTTTACTCAGCCTTTTGGTACATTTTAGACACACATCAAAATCCCATTCAAAATTGAGAATTTGAACCTGTAAGTAATGTATCTTGATTCCATTCTTTGCTTTTCCCCTTTCCTCCCTACAAGCTCCCCAAACCACTATATTAATAAGCACTATTTCTACTTTCTCATTTTTATCATCAAACTTTTTTCTTTTCCCTCCCACCTTCCCTTTTTCCCTTTGAACATTTTCTTCCTATTTCACAATACCTATCATGCTTTGGAATTCATTTACATCTTCATTTTCTTATACTAGGGAAATGATACAGTGTTTACATATCTGTGTCCTATTTATTTCATTTATGAATATGGCTTCAAACTGTATCCATTTGTGTATAAAAGACTAATTTATCATTCTTTATGGCTAAGTAATACTCTAATTTTTTAAAAAATATATCTTCTTTATCCAGTGTCCATTTGGTGGGCATTTGAGCTGTTTCCAAGATTTAGCTATCACAAACTAAAATGCTATAAACATTGGTGCACATAGGTCACTGTGATGTGATGCTTTAATTCTTTCATGTATATACCCAGTACATAATAGCAGGCTCAAACGGGACCTCATCCTAGTTTTCTGAAGAATCACCACAGTGATTTCTACAGTGGTTGCATTAATCTACATTACCACCATATTTCCTCAAACTTAAAATGACTATCATAACTTACCCCATCTTCAAAGTGCACTGGAAAGAGTCATAATCTTGAAGATGTAAAGCAATCAACAGTGAGTATAGCACATAGTTAGTGCCAGCTGAAGTGAACTTGATAACTGTAAAACTAGTGCATATGATCAAGAATTCACTTTTCCACTTGCAAATTACAGTGAGTTTACGGTTACTAACTTTGAGTTAAACTTGCTGAGATTCCTGCCCACATAAGAGTTCATCACTATCTTTGTAGAATAGCGTATAGGCCTTTCCCTTCTCCGAGGGGGCAAAATCCAGTCTACTCCCTTTGAGAAAGGCTGGCCAGCCAAGCACATTAGACAGAACCAATGCTTAGATTCCACTATTGACCATTTCATCTTTAGAATTGTTTGGGTATAAAATCTTGGAGAGTAGACCTCTCCATGTGGCTCAGGAAAGCATCCCCCTCTTTATGCCAGGGTCTAGCTATATAGCCCAGACTAGCCTCAAGTGACAGCAGACTTCCTGCCTCATCATCCCAAGTGCTGAGATTACAGGTTTATACTACCATGCCTCGTTATGGAAGTCATCTTGATTTATAATACAAGAAGAAAGAGAAAGGAAAAAAGCAGTGCTATTACCACAATTAGAAACGCTTTGATAAGGAAAAAATAAGCCATGTGTTAGTAGGATTTGCATTTAATTTGACCTGCAGATTTAATAAAATAAAGTAAATATGAGTAACAAATAGCCATAAAGGACAGTTTCATTCATTGAACACACACTTAATGGCTCAGATTTCAGAACACTTCATGGAATTTTAGTGTATCCTCATAACACAATAAATCACATGATTTTTATATTATTCACCTCTTAATATAAGAAGGATTATTATTTCTTGGCTAAAATACTTACTAAGGTATAAAGTTTTGTTTTTAATGCTTTACAGGGTTTTGATTTTCAATCCAGCCACCTGTGTGTTATATTACTAACAATATTCTGTAAATATTTTCCAGAGTCTTCTATGAGAGGAGCAAATGCAAATTTTGAAAAGCATATAAACCTTTAAAACATAAGTAGATTGTCAGGAATAAAACCATTTGGTAGCACATGCAGGAAATCTATTTTGAAAACTACCTGAGTCTTATCAAGGTGCTGTTTGCTATGTAAACACTGTTGAAGCAGAAATCTAAGAGGTGACTGAGTTGTTGGCTAAGTAATCATCCAGCGACTTGTAGTTGGTATGCACCTCTAGCTCAAGTCATAGACAAGGTGCTCCAATAATCCAACACAGACCCTGACTTATCTATAGATAATAAAAGAGAAAACTATCACTTCCTTTTATTTATTAGAGTAATCATTTCTACACAAAACAAATAGGTTTATTTGTCTTTGGGATTCTTTTCCAAAGCAAAGGGCAAAAGACACTTGTGTTGGAAAGACAAACTATCTTTACTGTGCTCTCACACCAGTATCAACACAAAAAAGTTTTCTATGACCCTATAAAACAAAACAATTAATTATGCAACAGATATCAGCACACTGGCCTTTAACTCAGTTCAGTTTTGACACTATCCTCCCAGAGACAACATCAGATCTCACAAGCTGATGTTTCATTTTCTGAAACTGCCTTCCCACAAAGTTAGACACTAGTCTCCAGCCCCAGGTTGTCTTATCCATACTTCTGATCTCTCCCGCTATAAACCAAGGTTCCAACAAATTCCTTTTGTGTTCAGCAGCTCACAGAACTCAAGGAAACGTAATGTTTATTGGCTTATTATAAATACTACTACAAAGGATGCTGACGAAGGAGGTAGAGGGTTCAGTGTGGGAGAGGGTATGAGGAGCACCCTGTCTTCTCTGGGGGCACCACCCATACGGATCTTCCACATGTCCAGCTCCTCAGAGCCTCTGAATTCCCTTCCCTTGGTTTTTATGGAGGCTTCATTGCACAGGCTAATTACTAGCAGTCAAAATGGGAAGACCTAGCAAGTCCTATCTATTTATCTTCTTTAGCATTCCCATCATTTTGGAAAAATTGCCCTGGCTGCTGTCATTTTGAAAATCTTCCTTAGACTGCCACCATTTTGGAAACACTTCTCTAAGCTGCTGTCATTTTGAAAAATTTCACAGGCTAATGCCATTTTGAAATCAGCCTAGGGTGTGGCCATTTTGGAAATTTTCCCTAGGCTACTGCCATTTTGGAACCACCTTCCTAGACTGCCACCATTTTGTTAACATTGCTCGGCCTGCTACCATTTTGGAAAAATTCCCCATGCGGCTGCCACTTTGGAAACATTGCTTAGTCTGCTGCCATTTTGAAATGATTTTCCTAGGCTGCTGCATCATGGAATGATTTTTCTAAGCTGCTACCATTTTGATAACATTTCATTCCATCTCATTTCCATTTTGCTAAACTTTCAAAGGCTGCCACCATTTTGGAACATCTTCCATAGGTTGCCACCATTTTGGAAAAATTCACCAGGCTGCCCCTATTTTAGAAACATGGCCTATGCTGACACCATTTGGGGAAATTTCCCCAGTTTGTCATCATTTTTGAAACCTTCTTTAAACTGCTGCCATTTTGGAATGACTTCCCTAGTCAACTGCCATTTTGGAAACTTTGTCTAGAGTGTTGACATTTTGATGTGACTTCTCCAGGCTGCTGCCATTTTGGAAATCATGCTAAGGCAGCTGCCATTTTGGAAATCTTCCCGAGGCTTCCTCCATTTTGAAAGAATTCAACCGGCTGCCACCATTTTGGAAACGTTGCTAAGGCTGCCGCCATTTTGGAATAACTTCACCATTTTGTAATGAGTCTCCCAGGCTGTCTCCATTTTGGAATCATTGCCTAGGTTGTCTCCATTTTGGAAACATTTCATTGGGTGCCACCATTTTTAATCGAATTCCCTTGGATGCAGCCATGCTGGAAATAGTCCTCAGGCTTCCTTTCACCATTTGGAAACATTGCCTAGATTGTCTACATTTTGGAAATCTCCTCTAGGCTGCTGCCATATTGGAAAACTTGCTTTGGCTATAACCATTTTGAAATAATATCCTTAAGTTGCAGCCATTTGGAACCACTTCCCTAGGCTGCTACCATTTTGTTAACATCGCCTGCTTCCTCAGGCTGCCATTTTGGAAACCTACACTATGCCAACATTTTGAAATGACTTCCCTAGGTTGCAGCCATTTTTTAAACTTTCTGTAGACTGCTACCCTTTTGAAAAGACCTCCCTAGGCTGCTGCCATTTTGGAAAACTTCCCTAGGCTGCCACCATTTTGGATACTTTCCATAGGCTGTTGCCCTTTTGGAAATAATACCCTGACTGCCACCATTTTTGAAACCTTCCCTAGGCTTCTACCATTTGGACAGACTTTCATAGGCTTCATCTATTTTTGAATGACTTCCGACTGTGCAACCATTTTAGAATGACCTCTCTAGGCTGCTGCCATTTTGAAACAACTTTCCCAGTATTCCACCATTTTCAACATGGTGTTTTGTGGAATCCTCCTCAAAGCAAAGTCGTTCACTTTTGCTGCAAAAGGTGGAACCTTTTAGGCTGCAAAAGGTGGAACCCTGCTGCTTCTTGTGATGTCCCCAGTCCACCTTTTCTCTTCTGTTACTTCTTATCAATCAAGATCTTTTCTGCTCTGTCTTTGCAGTACAAGCTTTATTAGCTTTTCCTTTCTGGCCAAACAAAACATTTTAAATCCTTCAGCTGGGCTCTTTTCTCTTGATTCTCAACAAGAATCTGGCTAAAAATCTCCAACAGTAGCATGCCGCGCCCTCAATATTTGACTGCCTTGAAATTTTTTCATGGAGAAGCAAAGCGCTTTTGATGATGTGATGCTCCAGGGGAAAGTGAAATGAAGTCAGTTCTGCAGTGCAGCAATGCCTTCATTATTGGCTCCCTTATCTCCAAACCTTTGACACAGCAGGATGAATATCCTAAATATCTAAGTTTATAATACTCTACATCATTTTTATGTATCCTCAGGTTTTAATACCCTTAGTTGAGATGCTTTTTCCTACAGCACAGCCATCACACCCTCCTCCTCCTTGTGCCAGTATGCAGTGGTTGCAGTACTCATGAGCTACCACAGGAGGGAACAAGCCTGCCCTGCTCCCTGGAAGCTCTTCCTGGAAAAGCCAAGCCCTCTGACCAGATCCCCTCTTTTCAACGTTACCAGCACATCTAGAAATGTAACTGAGAAGTCCAAGTGCTGCGTCTATCACATGTAAGTGTGTGTTTATATGTATAGCTTTTCAGCCAATGAGATCTGAGAATCCTACAAGTCCACCCACTCTTGACACTTCAAATACTTCTCCCCTTCTGCTTGTCTTTTCTTCTGCTAGAATTGAGTTCCTTTCCAGTATCTGAAGACAAATGCTATGTTTTAAGATCAGTAGAATCTGAGATACTCAAAAACTAGGATTTTTCAAAAGAAAGATTCAAAAAAATTTGGTGACTCAGGTACATCTCCATATTAAACCCTTAAACCACAGCTGTTTTTATGTTTGCTTTGAAGCATGTCTCTTTTTTGTTTTTAATTCTTTCATTCCTTTATCTTCATTTTGATTTTCTGTTACCATAAAAGGAAAATGTCAGTATATCTGGATAAGTTGCACAGAAGAGCTCAGATTTCTCAGTTTCTCTCTTGTCTCTGTCTGTCTCTCTCTCTCTCCTTTCCTCACTTACTTCCTCCCTCCCTCCTTCTCTGATCTTTATTCTTCTATATTCCCCTTGACATGACAATTATTTTCATGGTAAAAGAGGGAGTTCAGGTGTAAAAATTAATGCACTTATATGTCCATGAAAACTATAAAAGCAACACTGTACAAACTATCCAGGCAACACTACGCAACCAAAAGACAATGCTATAAAGATTTCTGTCCAGAAAAAACTTTCAATTGCCTTTTTTCTTCTCTTCATAGTTTGTCATAATAGGCCTTAGATGTCAACAACCTGCTCTTAAGCCACAAGTATAATCTTATACACACACACACACACACACACACACACACACACATACACACACACACACTCACTCACACACATCCTTCATGAAGACGATTAAAAATTGTTTAAAAATGTCAAGACAAAGGAGATTCTATTTGATACCATAGTCAAGGATTGCATGCTTGATAGAACAGGGTTATTAGTAAGATTTGGGAATAAGTTTGAGCTTTAACAGAGGAACCAGGGTCACTCAAGCCAATGGTATTTTCTTCCCTGTCAATCAGTAACTAATTGCAAGTATGCTGCAAGAAATCTCTCCGGAAGTAGTAATGATCTTTCATAGCTGGCATGACAGGCACAGCCTAAAACAGGAAACATGGGCTTCAGATCCAGAAAAGGCTGCTTGAGGAAGAAATCAAGTGACAAAGTTAGTCATTCTTGGGCTTTTTCTGCCTAAAGAACAGCCTGTTCTCTCTAGACCAATCCATTTCCTTGAGCTTCCTATGAGCTCCCCCAAAAAGAAAACAAATAAGTAATGTTTTATTTTAAAAGTACGAAGGAAGACTGATCACCACTTTAGGATACAGTCAAGTGTAGGGAAAACTTGGAGTATTTTATCGGGATAGCCTTCACCCACACCATGCTGACCTTCAGACTTTAAGGCAATATCCGAGAGTGCCTGGATTATACTGTTCCATTGGAGATTAGTTCGTAGGATTCTTTTTCTACTTCTGTGAAAAGTTGTGCTTTTTCAGGTGGTTTATGAGGGTTCTTAACTGAGTTCCACCCCATTCCAAGCTGCACTACTTCATCTGTCTAGTCTTCCTTTTTTCGTCTCCCCCATGGGTACAGTAACAAGATTCACTCCCAGCCTTATGGGAAGATTAAGTCAGATGAGCCTTTCGGGATGCTTCAGTGAAGCTAGTTCTCAACATCATTATCATCATCAATACTGTCATTCTCTCTGTCGCAGTGAAGAAAGTCCCCTTTTCCATTATGAGAGACAGAGGTGGCCATATGCACAAGGGAATTTCAATGGAACTATTATTATGATCTTTTCAATAACTTCAACCTTTTTCCTTCTTTACTGTATCATTTTGTAGCAATATTTCATTGTGTTTTACTCTTTTCCTTCTTTCACAATGGTGTTCAAACTTCACCTCTTTAGTTTATTTCTTTTCCCACCCTTCTTTGTTGAAAAAAAAGTCTTGAAATACATAGTTATCTTAAACACTGTCTTTAAACTTTCTTTCTCATATAAACCCACAACTTTAGGTCTCAGCCCTTACCACTCCACTGAAACTTCTCCAGCCTCCAGCTAAGTTTCATAATTTTTCAATTTCTGCATAACCAATGGATACTTTTCTGTCCTTAAGTAAGCCTTTCAAATCAGATTTCAGTCTTAGCTTGAGCTCACATTATTGGAATAGCTTTTTTTTAATTTTATTTTAAAAATTTTTATAAAGCATAGCCCTTACATCCTTATAAGACTTCCTTGTGCTCTTTTAAAAACTAGACGGCTAGTCACAAAAGTCTAGCACATCAAAATGCACACTTATGGCCAAATTTCATTTTGTATACTCTCTTCTTGAAACGTATTCTATTTCTTCCCTTTCAGGACCTAATCTTTTTGTTTTTGTAGTAGTAGGTGTCCTTGTGTGCAATCCACAGGCTTCTGTTCTCACGTGCATTCTTGCTGTGGCCAAATCCAGGTGCTATGGCTCTTTGTATTTCCATCCAAGATCTCTTAGCACATAGAAGCAAACAACTCTTTGATATTGTCATTTGAAGTCTCCCAGACATCTACCTTTAGGATATTTAAAATGAACTCAGTATTTATACAAACACTCCAAATACTTCCCTCCTAAAATCTTTGCATTTCCATAGATCTATCTACTCACTTTTCCAATGAATGACAACTCCCACTCTTCTCAACCCCATTAGTCCATAATCCATTGCTGTGAATTCCTGCTAATCCAGTGGTTCCCAACCGAAGGCAGTTTTGCCACTCAGAGTATATTTGACAATGTCTCTTCTTCATAATTTTGTGGAGTAAAGGAGAATTAGAAATGCAATTGGTAGAAGAAAAAGTCAGGGATGCCACTAAGCATTTTGTAATGAACAAGACAACTCCTTATACATGCACACACAGATTTACCAGCCAGGATTGAAAAACTCTTCTCTAGAACATGTCATGCAGTTCATTCAGTTCATTCTCTATGTCTCTGTCTTTCCCTGTCTCTCCTTCCCTCTTTCCTCCTTCCTGCTCTTCCTCCATCCTCTATTCATGGCTAGTACCCTAGATTAACTCATGACTTTCTCTGACTGTATTCTTTCAGTGGTGTCCTGAGTAAACTCTCATCTCCATCATGCTCATCTATTCCCTCACCCTATTCTCACAGAAGTTAAGTATCTTTGTAAAATGTGAACTTGGTTCTATTAGAACCTCACTACCCATCAGCATAGAAAATATCAATTATTCCCTCACTACACCCAGAATAATATCCCAACTCAAACATCAATCCTAGGTCCCTATCTTGTATTCTAACCTCCGTCCTGTATTCCATCTCTACATAATTCAGTCTTCCTAAAATAACATATTCTTTTTTCTCTTCTTAACATATCAAGCCCTCTGCTTCCTCAAGATCTGTGCCTACCATTCTCTTCATCACATTCGGTCCAACCCCAAATCAACTTTTTTTAAAATTGTGAAATAGGTACATTTTACATACATATCATGATCACACTCAAAGTTGACAATTTGTACCAGTATATGACATGACTTGATTTTCATTTTTTCCCATTTCCCTACACACCCTACAACCCTTCCACCCCCTATATACATAAGTTTTGTTTCCATTTTTTATTACCACTCTTGGTTTGTTTACTTGTTTTGTTACTGAGAAACAGCAACAATGAAATACCTGACACCCAAAGTTAAGGGGAAAAAAATGTTTGTTTGCCTCATAGTTTATATAGATGTGAGTGTGTAATCAACTGTCTCCAAGGTAGGGTGGCATGGTTGAGGGGCACTGTAGAGGAGAAGCAATCCATAGCAAAGGGCAAGCTGAAGGTGGCCAGGGATAAAGTACCAAGCAGCAACAAGCAATCGACAAGCAGGTACAACAACAGCCCCCTTTCTGTCCCTTATAGTCTACTCAGCCTGCCTGACCATAGGGTCAGCAGCACTCTTATGCAGACGGGGCATCTTTAATCTTAGCACTGCCCCATAACTCAATCCCAGCCTCATGCGCTGTAGATCCAGCCTCTTCTCAATGCTCCACCTGTGACCGCAGGAGGCGCTGTGGAGAATCTACTCACAAGCCATAACTCCTCCCCATTCAGCCTCTCTTCTGAAACTGGTGGTTCTTCTTCTTAATAGCAATTTCAAAACTGTAAGCACAGGAAGGAGTGAAGTTGTAAAAATCCTGGAAATATAGGACATGTATTACCTCTGAGTAATTCAACCAGAGTTTCCTCCGCAGTTTGTCTCCGTTTCATTGGCTTCTGTGAGCTCACAAAGAAGCTCTCTTACCCCTCGGAATAGAGAAACTCACAGTCCCCCTCCTTGCGGTGCTTTCATCTCATATGACTTGTGACCTCATCCATGATCTCCCTTCTCCCCTCTAAGACATTTTAGCTTCATTTCCTACCAGAGGGAGGGATGTCTTAAAAGTCGTAGCATTATTGCTTATACGCAGACAAGAAAAGGGCTTTGTTGCCTTCCCTTTGTAATGCTTTACGATGAAATATTAAATGTTATACTTTTCAGAAAGTACATAAAATGTGAAGGTAGCTGTTTTTGAGGAGGAAGTAAAAAGAATTCTTATAATGTTTTAAAGTTAGACTGTCTACAACAGGATAGTAAAGAGAAAAAGATCTTCAGTTTTTTTTTTTAATTCAGAAAATAACATCTATAAAACAATAGTCCTGTCAACTAATCTGAATATACATCTCCAGTGCATCCACGTGGCACCACCTCCTGCCAGGCTGGTCCAAGTCGGTGTTATCTCCCATGTGGACCATTAAATAACCCCCCGATACTCTTGTTTCTATACTTGGCTCTCACCCTGGTCACTCCACAAAGACCCTATTTCTCTTCACAACGCTGTGACTCTGAGGCTTTAGGCTCGCTGCTTCTTTTCATCTTGGATACTCTGTCTCAAGGTCTTCACCATTATTTTGGTATCAGTTGAGAGATCACCCTCATAATAAGATTTTTCTTTGTTTAAGCTAAAGTAGCTCCCAGTTATTGCCCATGACCTCACCCTGTTCCACTGTGCTTTAGATCTAATTATGACTTCATACTTTGCTCCATTTTGCCTCCTTGCTGATAATGAATTTTGTTTATCTGGTTCACTGGCGTACCCTTAAAGTCTTGAGAAGCCCATTGCACATAGCAGCTGCTCAGTAAACATTTGTCTCACCATTAAATAACTCTATTTAGGAGGATATTTTAGTGACAACCTTTGTTGATTAGCTTCATCCTATTTTCTCTGGTCATCTGATGAGAATATTCATTAATTAGAATAGTCAGTAATTTCATTCATGTTAAACATCGTGATATCCACCTCTACCTGATGTGAATTGCTTCTATTCCTCTGATGTTACTTGGCACATTTCCCTTGAAATGACCCAGGAAAGTCATAAAGCATCTCAGATGGGGAGTAAAGCTCTTGATATCTAAAGAAACAGTGGTGATACAAAAGAGAAATAAAAACTTTAATGTTTGTATTTGGAAGGGATAGGCTAAGTGAAGTATAAATGCATTCTACATCATTTTAAAATCAATCTAAAATTAATTATTGGTACATTTTAGACATACATAATGATCACATTATTCTTAGAGAATGACAGATTTGCACCTGTGTGTCATTACCTTGATTCTTTTTTTCCATTCCCCCCTCCTTTAAATTCCTCTTCCCATATTTATTTATAAAATATTCCTTTCTATTTTTCCTTCTATTCTGTTTTCTTTTCCCTTCTCTGGTTCTCTCCCTCATTTGAGCATTTTTTCTTATTTCGTAGTACCTGATGTATGTCTTTCTACTTAGTTCCCATTGCAGATTCTCAAACCACAGAAACAATGCAATATTCAAACATGTGTGTCTGATTTATTTCACTTATGAGTATGATTTCAAAGTATATCCATTTACATAGAAATTTCTCAAGTTTGTTCTTCCTAAAGACAAAGTAGTACTCCACTGTATAAAACCACCTCTCCTTTATCCATTCATTAGTTGATGGGCATTTGGGCAGTTTCCAAAATGTAGCTATTAAAAACTGTGCTGCTACTAATATAAGCATGTATTTATCACTCTGGCATGATATTTTTAATCCTTTCAGGGAAATCCCAAAAGCGGAATATCTGAGTCAAAAGGAAGCTCTATTTTTAGTTTTTTGAGGAATCTCCACAGCGATTTCCACAATGAGTTACCAGTTTACACTGCCACCAACAGTGGATAAGAGCTCCTGTTTTTCCCACCACCCTCCAGCATTTGTTATTGATTGATTTCTTAATAATAACCATACTTTGTGGGATGTGATGAAATCTCAGTGTTGTTTTAATTTCTGTCACTTGATTGGTTACTGACGTGGGACACTTTTTATATATTTATTATGCATTGTGCATTTTGCTTTATCCTTCCAGGTGCACTCCAACTAAAATTTTAGTACTTTCTGCCAAGAATGTATGTTTCATTTACTAATGTCTATGGAGCACGATACCACTATTTTATACACATTTTCATGTTTAAATGAAGTAAACTAGATCGTATGAACCTCAGAAGGATATATTAGTGTAATTAATGACTAGTTATTTTATAACCCACTTGTATAATAAATTTCAATTTACACCAGCTTAGTAGATATATTTGAGTTTAGCTAAAAAATATGCTAAGTTCGACTGAATCTGCGCCGGGTTTGGAGTTTGCTTGTCTCCAGGCCCACGCCAGAAGAGCGCCCAGGGACTGAGGTTGGCAGCGGGCGGCTCAGGAAATGGCGACTGTGACACTGAATCTGCACCGGGTTTGGAGCTTGCTGGCCTCCAGGCCCACGCCGGAGGAGCGCCCAGGGACTGAGTTTAGCAGCCAGCGGCTCGGGAAGCGGTGACTGCAGCACCGAGTCTGCGTCACTGAATCTGCGCCGGAGTTAGAGCTTACTGGCCTCCAGGCCTGCGCCGGAAGAGCGCCCAGGGACTGAGGTTAGCAGGTCAGAGTCTGATTTTCTCCACAGTAACTGCAGAAGCACATCCAGTCAACTTGTATTGGTCCCAATACAGACTGCAAAGAGCAACCCAGGAAACACTGCTATTTTAAGGTTCCTAACTATTAAAAGGAAAGTAACTTGGAACAAACAGTGCCAGAAAACAGGGCAGGTCAGAGATGAGGAA